>JBCNJP010000013.1:23393669-23428093 GCA_039602395.1 Deinandra increscens subsp. villosa | reverse complement strand
CATATTATCATCTGAACAGATGATAATTGGGTTGTTACAATGTTAATTACCTTCTAACCCAAACCGGTCATCAAATGTCTGGTGGAGTATATTTTTTCAAATGTGTGTCAGGCAGGTTGATGATAGAAAGATGCTGCTGCTGCTCAAAGTTAAAGAACCAGCCGGACAAGACTTCCTTCTGAAAAGCAACTGTTCAGGGGAAGTTGTTGGTGTCTTTACAAGTTTCCAAAAGCTTCAAAAGAGCTTCAAAGCAGATGTTCATATGTTTAGGGGAAGCTGAAGATTTCAAGTCGATCTTTTATGAAGAAAATGATGCAGAGAGCAGTTAGAGATCATGAAGATCCAAGATCAACAATCAAGTTCTTCAAAGTTAGGGGTTTCAAGTTCATTTTTACCCTCTAATGTTTGGAGATTCAAGACAGTTACCGAAGATTCAGCAAGAACCAGTTTTTTCAAAAGAAGCAAGTCAATGAGAATCCTCCATCTCATTAACTTGTTCATCTCAAGAAGTTCGAGCTGATGCTGATCAAGAAGAAGTCCTAAGTGCCCGTCATGAAACCCATTGAAGATTTATGCGGAAAGAATCTTCATCAACATCTATGCCAGCTAGTCAAGAAGAAGATTTTCAAATATTGAAGACATTTAATATCACAAGCCTAGGGGAAGATTGTAGAGGCTAGATTATGAGGCTTGCAATATTAAATAAGTTGGGCTGGGCTTAGTAGGTTTCATCAGAATCATAGGCTAGTTTGGTTATTGTATTTAGGCTAGTTTATGGTTGGGGTTGGGTTTACTATTAGGTTTATGATCCACAAGGGGCCCAATAGTAAACCCAATGGGGGACTATATATACCCCACTAGACCTCCTCATTTGTAACTTTGGAGATTACGATTTTAGAGAGAGAAATCAAGGGAGTTTACGATCGTAATCGTAAACTAGAGAGAGAAACTTGTTTACGATTTCTGAGTTGTACCCGAAAAGTTCATCTTGTGTGCAAATTCAAGGGATAAATACTTATTATCCCTTGTTGTTTAAAAAAACACTTTTTTCTGAAAATTAACAACTTTTTAAAGTGGATAATAAGAAATGTAAAGATGAAGAAAAAGTTAACCCTAAAAAATAGTGTGCTTTTCAATTTTTAATTGTTTGTGTTTGTTTCTGAGAAAGGTAGGGGAAGTTAAATATGTCAGGATTGGAGATGACTGACACGTGTAAAGCGGAAGTGAAAAGTAAGCTCCACGGTGATATGCTCGGTAGGCTCGACCTAATCTTATGACCGCCAATGTAAGTGCAATGAACTTAAAATATATATATGTTTAGTTTCCCATCCTAGTTTACATGGTTTAAAAAAACCGAGTCCCAGCAAAAACGGGTTGAGAGTGGTAATTATACCTAGTATTCACTCTCTGACACGCCATGTTTCTAATGTTATGACTACACCACATAAAGAAAAAGAAATGAAAAAGAAAAGAAAAAGAAATGAAAAAGAAGAAAATATAAAATAATCATTCAGTTTTGTCTTCTTTGCGTGTTTATGCGGCCGACCTGATCACCGACTGATGATTAATGAAATAAGTGGTAGTCATAACGGTGTTGCATGGTTCCTCAAGTTGGGGGTTTGTGAATCCTCAATAAACTCTGAGGTTGGGTAGGTTTTTCTATGTACAATTGGGTGTGGGGACGATTAAACATGCTGGTAATTAGTAATCTATTTAGTCATAACGGTGTTGCATGGTTCCTCAAGTTGGGGGTTTGTGAATCCTCAATAAACTCTGAGGTTGGGTAGGTTTTGATATGTACAATTGGGTGTGGGGACGATTAAACATGCTGGTAATTAGTAATCTATTTAGTCATAACGGTGTTGCATGGTTCCTCAAGTTAGGGATTTGTGAATCCTCAATAAACTCTGAGGTTGGGTAGGTTTTGCTATGTACAATTGGGTGTGGGGACGATTAAACATGCTGGTAATTAGTAATCTATTTATCATGATGAATTTGGTTGGGTTCAAACGGGTTTAAGTTTAAAGCGGACAAACATACCGGCAATCACCTGGACTAGTCGAGTAACTGAAGCTGAAAAGGGTTCCTCAGTGAGATTCATACGGTTTGATCCCTTGTAAACTTTCTCATGTTTATTTATAACTTTCGTGTGTGAGTCTTTCAGTTCTTTTTGGTTGTGTTTACGTCTTGGCCAGGTTAATTTGAGAAGTCAAAATGTGTTTTCATGGGTTTTAATGCATGTTAGTATGCCCCCGACAGATCTTGCCAAATGTTTAGGGGAAGGAGAGGGGATAATAAGTATTATCCGAAGGGAACTCGAGGATGATACTTATTATCTAATGAAAAGACTTCCATAATACATAGTATCTGAAGGGAACTCGAAGATAATATGTATTATATCATGGTAAGTCCTTAGTTAAGGGGAAGTTATCAGCTAAGGGGAAGTCTTTAGAGGTCTTGGGTTCAGGGGAAGTTAATTATTATCAACTGAACAGATGATAATTAACTTTGGGTTTTGGTTAAAATACATATTATCATCTGAACAGATGATAATTGGGTTGTTACAATGTTAATTACCTTCTAACCCAAAACCGGTCATCAAATGTCTGGTGGAGTATATTTTTTCAAATGTGTGTCAGGCAGGTTGATGATAGAAAGATGCTGCTGCTGCTCAAAGTTAAAGAACCAGCCAGACAAGACTTCCATCTGAAAAGCAACTGTTCAGGGGAAGTTGTTGGTGTCTTTACAAGTTTCCAAAAGCTTCAAAAGAGCTTCAAAGCAGATGTTCACATGTTTAGGGTAAGCTAAAGGTTTTAAGTCGATCTTTGATGAAGAAAATGATGCAGAGAGCGGTTAGATTGTAAGGGAATAATTTGTGGCTTGTGTATTAAATCATCACTTGGCGGACTATTTTGAAGGCCTATGTGATAGAATAGGTGAAAATAAGTTGGGTTATGGGTATATTGGGTCATTGGGCCAATTTAGATGCGTTTGGGCTCATTTAAACAATGTTTAGTGGGAGTTTTATGGGCCTTAGGGTTCAAATACGGGAATTAGGAGTTATTTTAGGTAGGTAGGTTAACTTGTTTTCCAAGTTCACCATCTCCTATAAATAGGACTCCTAGTAATCAATTTAGGGTTGGTTGTTGGTTGTTGCTCCTAAGGTGTTTGCGATTTTTGGTGATCTCGAAATTCTCTTTTAGAATTTCGACCAAGTGTGTAAGCAATCGGTGATTAATAGTAAAGTGTTCTCTTCAATCGCTTTGTGTTCTTTATTTGTGTTTTCATATTATTTGATCTTTGCGTATATAGTTTATACTTGAATCACCTAGCTAAACCGGATTCCGCACGGTTTTGCTAGTCTTTGATATCGCGTGAGGGTTAGTTTGATCCTTACAATTGGTATCAGAGTTAAGAAACGCAAGTTTCGAGGCTCTCGCGATATCCGATTCAAGTTTTTGTTAACTAACCGTTTGAGTTTGTGGTGATTTTCAATCGTAGCAAGGTTCGGAAGGTTTTTTTTGCAGGTTTCGAATAAAGACAGAAGTGTTCGTGACCAACTGTTCGTGTTTTTTTTGAGACTTTTCGACCCAGCCAGAGACTTTTCGATCAGCCGGGCTGATCGAAAACCCTTTTCTATCACGCCATTTCGATCAGAAAGTCCCCTTGTGACTTTTCGATCAGCCATCTGTCGATCGAAAAGTCCCCCTTGTGACTTTTCGATCAGCCCATTTCGATCGAAAAGTCCCCCTTACGACTTTTCGATCAGCCCATTTCGATCAGAAAGTCCCCTTGTGACTTTTCGATCAGCCATCTGTCGATCGAAAAGTCCCCCTTGTGACTTTTCGATCAGCCCATTTCGATCGGAAAGTCCCCCTGTGACTTTTCGATCAGAGCATTTCGATCGGAAAGTCCCCTTGTGACTTTTCGATCAGCCATCTGTTGATCGAAAAGTCCCCCTTGTGACTTTTCGATCAGCCCATTTCGATCGGAAAGTCCCCCTGTGACTTTTCGATCAGAGCATTTCGATCGGAAAGTCCCCCTGTGACTTTTCGATCAGCTTCTCTTTTCGATCGGAAAGTCCCCACTGAGACTTTTCGATCCGCTGACACTTTTCGATCGAGATGTCTGCTTTTCGACCGATCGAAAACCCACTTTTCGATCCATCCCCTTTTCAATCCGTTCAAGTCTTTCAGTTCGTATTTGATCCAGAAGTTCCATCCAAGAGAAGTTCATGGCATCCATTCTACCAGGTACCAGTTCATGCACCAACAGCACTGAGGTATGTTTTAACCCTAAATGTCAAACTATACTTAATGAATCTCAGGACTGGCAACGTAAGTTCTTCAATGAAACATTAAATCGTGAACTATCTGATAAAGACTTGAGAGAATACAAAGGTAGGACTAAATCATTAAGTGAGAAACTAGAAGCTGCCAAAGTCGACATAAAAAATCTTCAAAGGGATTTGAGTGACAAAACCACATATCTCAAAGTTGCTAATGAAGAGATTTCCACATTAAAATCTGAAGTTGAACAACTTAGAGGTAAACTAGAAACATCTTAAACCAAGGTTGAAAAAAATGATAAAATTGTGTCAGAAATGATGAATGCTAGCTCTCTTTTCTATAACACGGATGCACGGATGCGACATCTCAAAGCTAACTCTGGTTTGGGTCTCGGTACGGAGGTAAAAGATGAAACGTCCACTCATACAGTACCGATGCCATTGATGCATGAAATGATCCCAGACTATGAGTGTCCAAAGACCTCCTTAGAAGCTAAGGCTGAAATAGAAAAGAAACTTGCTGCTTGTCCCATTAAAATTTCTGCTCCTGTTTCTAACACTACTAACAGTTCTACTTGTTTTGCAGATAAAGGTAATAAAGAAGCAGGGGTAGTGGATAGCAAGGAGTTTTCTGAGAGTTCCAGTTCTAATGATTTTCACAAAAATTTTAATTTTGAAAAACTTGAATCATCTGTTCAGTCCGAGTCCACAACTTTTGGGTCTGTTTTGTTTGTAAAATTGGTGTGTTTAACTTTGGGAAATGTGATACTAAACCTGTGAAACCCTTAAAAACTGTTAAAATTTTAAGAAGGGATAAGGGACCATAGGTTGCTGGTCCCAAACTCACAAATGGTGGGGTTTTGGGTGGGAAACCTACAGAAAATAAGAATGATTGTCATGATCAAAATGTGCAGAAAGTGCGGGACCTTAGACCTCATGATTTTGTCCCGTACCCAGAAATCAATTCTGCATATGACCAGCTTAAGCCAGTTCAGCGGGAGTACATTTTAACCACAAAGCCCCACGGTAAAACCCATTGGATCCACAAAAATTGTTCAAAACCAACTTGGATTTCCACTGGGCGTAACCAACCACAGGCTCCCGCATACCCAAAGAAACAATCTTGCCATGTCTGTGGTAGACCAGGACACGTGGCAAGAAACTGTTTATACCGACCTTATGAACCCTATTATCCCAAAAGGGTTCATCAGAGACCCAGTCCAAGGACCCAAAAACAAAGTGACCCAACTCCAAGGCCCGGTCCATCAAAACCCAAGGTGCAGAAACAAGCACCTCAAAGTCACAAAGTTCAGCAAAAACCTAAGGCTCCTAAGCAACGACCAAAGACCATTTTTAAAGAAAACAAAGCATCTCAGAAATCTGTGAAAACAGCTTGGAGACCAAAATCTGTTGAATCCCCAAAAACAGTTTTAAAATCTGTTTTCAAAACTGTTTCAAAATCACCCATCCATCCAAATCCAGTTAGTTCAGCTAAATCAAATGGTTGGAGGAAGGATGACAGGTGGAATGTTTCAAAAGTTGTGAACTTGTCTTTCAAGCCTACTGGAGTGTACAAGAAACACTCCAAACAATTTCAAGAAATAAGAGTTCAAAATTCTAATAAGAATCCACCGAGAAAACCACAGGTTTTTGGGAAAGAAAATCACAAACCCAGAGATGTCAATAAAAAGGACATTCTCAGTCCAACCAAGGCAGACACACCCCCAATCCCTGATGTTACCAAGGGAGTGTTTTTAACAGAAGTTTCATTCGTTGATTCATCAGGTCTACCCAGAACCACTATGGCCTGGGTTCCATTGGCTAACTGATCTCTCACCTTGTGTAGGAACAGTCAAGGAGGACTTTCAGTAACCTTGTTTGTTTGTGATAGTGATTGTTCCAGGCACAGGATAGGAGGCATCTCTCTACTACATGACATGAAGATTTCAATGGAGGGTATGTTTCCTTGTGTGAGGTAAAACATTAGCAGAAAAAGGTAACACTGTCTGAATTGTTTGTTTCTTGGCTAATTGTTTGTTTCAGAAAATTTTCAAAAGATAAACTTTGAAGGTTAGCTTGGCCAGTTTTAGTAGATATTTAGTGATGTGTCTGTGTGTGCATGTCACACCCCCAAATAACCACTAACGGGGTTTATACCGTTAAGGGGTGCGGCTAGACCAGGATCCACAACCATTAGTTACAAATACTAAATGAATCAGAGTTAGTTCAAAAATCAGTTATAAAGTAAGTCTCAAATACAAACGCAGCGGAATAAAATATTGTCTTAGCACTAACCACGTGCTTTACAAATCATTGTAGTAAATCCCAATTTAGTTTAATTAAAATAAAAGTCTTCATGTGCCATGCCAACCCGCTCCGGATACTCCTTAGCGATCTGCAAAAGTTTAAACCACGCAAGTGTCAACCTAACGGTTGGTGAGTTCACAGTGGGCTTGTCATGCATTGGCCCGGTCTCATAATCATAATTCGTATCAAGGTATACTTACATAGTATTCGTTTGTGAAAAACAATGCTAAATGTTATGTCTTAGTTTATAAATGAATTGTCCGTGACCTACGTCATCGGGTATGAACTAGTTTTGTAAAGTTAAAGTGCTCAACCGATATCGCTGGTAGCTAATCCGTTGTTCCATGCACTAAGGAAGTTTGCACCAAAGCTGACTATAATTTATTGTAGTGGCCGTGCCATCTAGTACTGCGGACCTACGTCATCGCGGTTTTGCCTCCCCCGTGTCCTCTCGGGATCACGGTCAAATAGGCTGATATTGTACCTCCGTGCACTCCCCGTGCCACGGGGCGGAGTTTGTCAAACTCCAGTAGATCTACCCAACATCCCCTCGCTTTACAATTAATGGTACAATTTAGTTGAGGACTTTTAAGTTTTCAAGGCATCCTTAGAAATCATGTGATATCATGTGGTTTAGACTTTAACCTACGCTAGCCATATTAAAACAGTTTACCGGATTCTCATGAATCTCAAAAGTGTTTTCAGTTTCGTTTTCAGACATAGTTATTTTAAGTATTTCACAAGTGCTTCCCATAAAGCACTTCAAGTTCATCAAGTGGGTGCCGAGCACTCCAAGTGTTCAAGTTTATCAGGGAGGTGCCTAGCACTCTCGAGTTGTCAGCATTGTTTTATTTGTAGGTATTCGGTGTGACCCAAACGGGTTCACGGTAATCGGGTTAGTGACACTCACCTTTGGTTGCACTGCTACACTTGCTTAATATTCCAAGTATTGCTTATCGAAGACCTATGAACACGTTTAGGTCTTAAGTATTAGTTTCGTGTCTAATCTTTACTTAACGTCACTATGGCCCATAACATAGCACGTTGGAACTATGACTCGACATACCGACACACGACACCAATGGTTGATCATAAACAAGGGTTCATACATATCAGAAATCAAAGCACGTATCATCATGGCATAATCATGTAAGTCATGGTATAACATTCAAGCAAATTGCACAAGTTTGGATTCTGGTCTCAGTTTCGCTAGCAGTTTCGCTAGTCTAGTTTCGCTGTGTGCACGGGCAGTACTTTCGCTAGGCAATACCCGATGACACAGTTTCGCTAGGCTAGTTTCGCTCGAAACTGTTGGCACAGTTTCGCTAGTCTAGTTTCGCCCGAAACTGGTTTGAACTTTCGTTCAGGGAATTTCGCTCGGCAGATTCGCTCGAGCTGGTCTGGTTGGTTTACCCGGCGACACTGCAGTTTCGCTGCATAGTGTCGCTGGTTGAAGATATACATAGTTTCGCTGGACAATTTCGCCCAGAGAACACCACAGTTTCGCTGGTCGCGAAAAACATACGGTTCAGCCTAAAAATCAACCTATCAGCTTCCATTTTTACATGCACTTCATTGTTTATCATACATGGGCATTTACCAACATAAATCAGCAAGCTTTAGCACCTTAAACATGCATTTTATCATCAAATCACCCAAAATACATATAAAACCCTAAAATGACTAAAATAGTATAGATCTTTATCATGGATGGATTTCACACGTAAAGTCATCAACTTTATGATAGACCTAGCAATCCTAAGCAATATATCAGAAGATCAAGTGATTCTATGGAGATCTAGGCATGCTTTTTGAGAAAACACATAGAAAACATAAAAATGGTGATTTTTGGGACTCACGGTTGATCTAGGATCGATGGATGATCTTCACAACTCGAGGTGATGGCTGATTCTTGATGGTTCTTGGTTGGAATCAGCTGGTCCAGAAATCTCAGGAAGTGTGTGTGTGTTTTTGTGTAAATGAGGCAAATAGGAGAACTAGGGTTTATTAAGATTATTTATATCAGGGGCTAGTTTCGCTGGCAATTTCGCTGGCGGGCGAAACTGGCTCTGGTCACGTGTTATCGAATAGCTAGCTGGCTACCGGGCGACACTATAGTTTCGCCCGTTAGTTTCGCTGGCTGCACAACTTAGGCAATTTTTCACATAATCAAGGATTTACAATTTGTCATGCTATTCATAATATTAAATCATGCATTTAAAACACATTGCACATAATAACAACCATAAATGAACACATAGCACATATGGGCGGGTTCGGTGATCAACAAAATGTCGTGGACGTATTCGGCCTAGTAAAGCATTAGTTACTAAGTTAACACTTATAACGTAACTAACGGGGTTTGTCTAACGGAAGTAAACCTTGAAATTCTCGGATGTCACAGTGCATAAAAAAAAAAAAAAAAAAACGTGTGTTGATTTTAAAAATTAAAAAGCAAGGGGAAGAATAGATAAGATGAAATAGTTGACCCCTCAAAAATTGTGCTTTTTAATTTTTAATCTTTTATTTGCAGGGAAGTGAAATATTTCCGTTCTCAGAATGACTGACACGCGTAAGGCAAAAGTGAAAGACATGATTCAAGGTGATGTGCTCGGTAGGCTCAGTTCCAAAAACAAAGGTATGGGTCACAACACTTAAAGATAAAGTATGTCATTTGACGGGAAACACACACTTAGGTTAAGTGCTTGTTCTATTTGACTGTGAAATTGTTCCCGATACACATGCCGGACTCCAAAGTGTTGAATCGAAAATCTCAAAAAGTCGGCATCCCCTCTGTTTTGTGCGAGCAAAGATCTGGGGATGTCAAAGCCGTCAGTCAAGTCTTGCCTTTTCTTTGCATGAGCAATGAACTGGTGTAGAATGGTTGACGTGTTAATCAGATTTTTCTCTGTTTTGCGTGAGCAAAGACCTGGTTAGTCTGGATTAACGTGCTTGCAGATCACTGTATATAATTTACACCCCAAAAGATGCCAGTGTGCACAACAAAAGAGACCCTCTAGCGTCCAAAACCCTTTAGCCCTGACTTTGTGACTAGGCTTATGTGTTTGATGAAAGGTTACCACCTGACTGATAAACGCCTCTGAGTTGAAATCCTACAAGTCTTTGTATATTATTCCTATCTCTTTTATGATCTGTTCTTTCTCTTCTCAACCAAGTCTCGAGAAAAGATTCAAAACTCTGGATATGGGAATGTGAAAATATGTGGTAGGGAATGATCAAGCTTGATAGACTGCACATATTAATTACCTAGGATTTGTGTGTGACTGTCGGATGTTCATAATTAATGCACCTAAAAGATAAATAAGTGACAAACAACCGGGAAAATGAGGAACATGGGTTTAAGAAGGACCAATATTGTGACAACCGTCAAATTCCCCGTTAACTTCTTCCGTTAGTTCCGTTAGTACCGTTAGTAAACCCGAGACCCGTTATTTGACCCAAAGGTATATTGCTCATGTCTATGTGCTAATTGATGTTAGTAACTCATTTTGTGAATTCGCTTCGTGACGTTATGTGTTATTTGAAAATTTTGCGTTTTCGGGTAAAACCGGACTTTGTGCGTAAATTGAAATTTTTATGTCTAAATGTTATATTTATGTAACCCGACTAAATCCTACATGTTAAATAAGTTTAAAAACAATTAGAAGCATTTTTAGAATTTTTACTTCACTAGTTTTAGTTAAAAATCACTTAAATTGTGTTTTGGGTGTTATATGCTTAAAATAGAACTTAGAGGGGCCATTGTGTAATTTTCCCTTAAGACAAAATCTGCCATCTTCTTCCTCCTCCCTCATTTCTCACGCATCTTTCTCCTCTCCCTCTTTCACCTCACGGTTCACACACACACTACACATATATTGCGATTTTTGAAGATTCAAGCAACAAGGAGGTAAATTTCAAGGTTCTCAAGGCTCAACAACACTCACGCAAGCTTCTTCTTCTTCCCCACCTCTCCTACCTGCGATTTTCCCCAAATCTTGTAAGCCCTAAGTTTTGGATTTCGAAATTTGTTGGTTGCATGTGGGTTTTTGTGTGTTCTTTAGTGTTTGAATGCTAAATGGTGAGCTTATATGCTCATAAATCATGTTTTAAGTTAAGGTATGTTAAAGGCTGATTTGGGGCTGATTTGAAGTCGGGTTTAGGGGCTGGAAACTGTGTTCAAATCTGCTATGAATGTTCTTGTATGTATATTGGGTGTTGGTTATGAAATTTGGACGTTTTTGCCCTTGTATGCTAGCTACATGTTGAGATTTTGCTATGAACTTGGTATGAATATGTTTGCAACTGAAAATATGTGTTAAAGTGTTTATAATTATGTTAGTGGAAGTTGGATGACCAAATTGTTGCTCAAAATCTTTAAACCGAAATTTTTGCAAACTATAAAGTAGGGACAGATTCGTCCAGATTTTTAGGCCGACTTGCAGAGGTCATAACTCACTCAATTTTTATCGAAATCAGTTGATTCTTTTTCCGTAGTAAAGTTTCATGTCTTAGCTTTACAACGCCTACTCGCACACTTTCTAAAACCTTCGTTTGGTCATCCAAAACACAGCTGCAAGTTAGGTGTGCAAAGCTGTCATTTTCTGTGAAAAGTAAACTTTTCAAATTGGTTGAGCATGTCAATCTTGTTTTATTGACGAGTTTGCTATTTGTAAATGATGTTTATATATTAAAAGTAAGATCTGGAAGGTTTGGTTAATAAACTCTAAGTTTTGAATGAGTTATGCAAATTTTAAACCTACTTTGACTATTTTGCAAAAAGCTGAAAATTGCCAACTTCCGATGCGCATAACTTTCTCGTTACTTAACTTTTTAAGTTGATTCTTTTTGCAACATTCCCTAAATTTTAAGTAGTCCATTCCTGCAAAATTTTAAAACTTAAATCCAAGTATGGAGCAAATTAGGCATGCCACCAAATGGTTTGTCAAAGGCAATAATGTCGATTTTTGCCAACTTCTAACACGCATAACTTTCTCATTTCTTAACATTTTTACTTGATTCTTTTTGTAACATTTCCTAAATGATGTGTAGTATATGCCTGTAAAATTTAAAGAGTTAACTCCAAGAAATGTGGATTTTAGCTATGTCACTAGTTAGGTGCTCGAAGTTTGACTTTCTGGGTCAACTTTGACTTAAGTTGCAATTACTTGATTTTCTCCCAAGTTGGGACTTCTATGTGAATTGTATGACTTGTATGAATGCATGAAACATGTTTAGATGCTTATATGCTATTTTCGTCTTATAGACAACCTCTAATTCGGTTAGACCATATTTACCCAAATTAGGTCATTCATAGCCAATCTTTAAAGTCAAGTGCCGCGTACCAGTGCACCCTAAGGTGAGTTTCACTTACTATTTTGTTGCATCCGGTAAGAGATGGCAACAACACGGTAAAGGTATTTCTTTACACAGTAGTTATCCACCATATATCACATGTTTCACTGAATTGCTTTAATATCAAAAGTCCTTACTTTATCGGGCCATTAATATAGAATAGCGAGGTAATGTTGAGTAGTACTACTGGGGATTGACACCCCCGCTCAGCGGTGCACAGGATGCACCCTCCCGACTGGCGGTCGGACTGAGACCAATATTAGCCTAGGACTACCGTGATCGGGAAAGACACGGGGAAGGCAAATTACATAGGTGAATACCTATCAAATACATTGTCAGCTTTGGTTTCGAACGTTCAGGTGAGCATAAGCATAGGCTAGCTACCTAATGATACGGATAATACTTGCAACTTGTATAACTAGAGTATGAATTGTTTCCTTACTATTCATATGCATTTTTCTGGTCTACATGGTGTGTGTAGACTGTTTTAGTGAACTCACCAGCCTTTTAGCTGACACTTGATCGTTGATTACTTTTCAGGTTGCTTGGAGGATCATGGATGGCACGGGCGTTGGCAATACTTACCATTTTGTGAAGCCCTTTCGGAAATCATATTTCAGATACATTAGTAATCACTTTTGCTAAGCAAAAACTTTGTAAACTTTTAATGCTTCCGCTGATTTTGTGAATTGTAAACTCTGATTTATTAAATGTAATACATGACTAGTTTACCCTTCAACTATGGTTTGGTTGTAACTAAAGACTTGGATCCTGGTCTGGATCACACCCCACACGGTTATACTCCGTTAGTGGAAATTGGGGGTGTGACAAATATACTGGCAATCGCCTGGACTTGTTCGAGTAACAAATGCTGAAAAGGGTTCCTCAGTTCAGACAAAGACGGTTTGATCCCAAAATAAAACCTTCTAGTTTAGTAATTTGGTATGTTTGTTTTGTTTCTTTTGTGTTATCTTAAGTTTATGAATTGGCCAGGTTAATTTAAAGGTTTTAATAAGTTTTTATGGGTTTCATGCATGAATGTATCACCCCTCCAGAATCTCAGGGGGGGATAATGTGAAGAGTCCTCAGGTTCAGGGGAAGTATTTATGGGAAACCCGTAATCAATGTTAGGGTTTGTGTTAAAGAATGTTGTTCTCATGCTAACCCAGTAACCAGGTATCATATGCTGGTTAGTGTTTGTGTTTGTTCCATGTTGTGCTTGACAGGTTAAGTGGAAAAGAGAACTCATGGACAAGAAGGTCAAGGACTCAGTTAACCAAAGCAAGAACTCTGCTACTGTTCGTGTTGAAGAACCAGCCGGAAAAGGACTTACCCTATGCTCAGGGGAGGTTTGTTAGTTTTTCAAGTGAAGCTTCTAAAGTCTCAAAAGATACCATTCACAAGTTGAGGGGAAGCTAAATGCCGTCAGTTTAAAGATCTACAATCAAGAATGCCAAGATAGAGGTTTTCAAAATTTAACCTCTGAAGTTAATGGCAAGTCAAGACAGTTACTGATGATTCAGCAAGGACTCAACAGTTTTCAAGAAGGAGCAAGTATTTGAAAATCCTCCTCTCATTACATGTTCGTCATTTGAAGTCCAAGCTAATGCTGATTGAGAGAACACTCCTTAAAGTCATTTGTTGTTGCCCAATGAAGATTGTTAAAGAAAGGAATCTTCACCAACCCTTGCTCAAGCCAAGGTGAAGACTGCAAGTTCTGAAGATTGAAAGTAGAAGACATTTAATATCACAAGCCAAGGGGAAGATTGTAAGGGAATAATTTGTGGCTTGTGTATTAAATCATCACTTGGCAGACTATTTTGAAGGCCTATGTGATAGAATAGGTGAAAATAAGTTGGGTTATGGGTATATTGGGTCATTGGGCCAATTTAGATGCGTTTGGGCTCATTTAAACAATGTTTAGTGGGAGTTTTATGGGCCTTAGGGTTCAAATACGGGAATTAGGAGTTATTTTAGGTAGGGAGGTTAACTTGTTTTCCAAGTTCACCATCTCCTATAAATAGGACTTATAGTAATCAATTTAGGGTTGGTTGTTGGTTGTTGCTCCTAAGGTGTTTGCGATTTTTGGTGATCTCGAAATTCGCTTTGAGAATTTCGACCAAGTGTGTAAGCAATCGGTGATTAATAGTAAAGTGTTCTCTTCAATCGGTTTGTGTTCTTTATTTGTGTTTTCATATTATTTGATCTTTGCGTATATTGTTTATACTTGAATCACCTAGCTAAACCGGATTCCGCACGGTTTTGCTAGTCTTTGATATCGCGTGAGGGTTAGTTTGATCCTTACAGTTAGAGATCATGAAGATCCAAGATCAACAATCAAGTTCTTCAAAGTTAGGGGTTTGAAGAACTTTGAAAATATATATAAAAATTAAAGCCTATGTTTTTAGGGGCCCTAAGCCTGAGGCGTCCTGGTTAGTTGTTCTAATTGTGGTTCCGCAAGCTACATTTGCATATTAATTACAACCAAGAATCTCGAACGACTTTTTTTATTTATTTTTGCTATGGAAGAAATGTAATTTTGATCGAATTGTGAAGCTTTTGTTTTGTTTTTTTTAACCTAATTCCAGTTATTCGATAATACGGAAGGAGTTGTGGGTGAAAATGGTAAGATTTAATAAAAGGGAAGAGTTGTGGGTGAAAATTGTAGGATAAAAATTAAGTGTTTTTTTTTAATTTACATCTCATCGGTCAATTTTAGAGGAGTTGGGTAAGGTGTTGGCTTTGAAATGGTGTGATCAAATGGTGATTCATATAGCTTCAAGGGTACTTAAATAATTTTAGGTAATGTGCTTTGTGATGAAAATGAGCATGACTGACTCATTCTTTTTCAAGCTAAATAGTTTTTTTTTCTTTCTTTTTCAACAGGTACAATCCCACAGCTTGCAACAGGTACAATCCCACAGCCTTCAACATAATTGATAGAGTTGCTATCTGTGTTTTTCAAACTAAGAACTAGAACAAAAGGTTTTAAGCTACTGTAAATGGTTGATATATGAAGGAAACATAACCAAGTGAGGAAATCTATTGCCCGGGAATATAGATTGAAAACAAGAATGTGCATAAAGATAACTTGATTGAATTAGGGTTGTGATTACTCTTTGATGTTCATCAATACATATACAAGAGGAGGGAATGGACGCTTCAATTCCTTAACGTTGTATCCCTTCTCTAATAGGTTTCTAACTATTAGATTTTCATAATAAACCCTTGTACTTAATTAAATACATAAAATACTATAACTTCTAACTTTCTAATATTTACATATTTAACCCTAAAACTTTGACTAAGTTGAATGATCGGGATTAACCCAACAATCACCCCTTAATCTTGATCATTGCATATGTGATTATTCGATGCTATTTGAGATTGCCAATAAAAGTGTATGTTCTTCATCTTCCAGAACAAGGTGAGATACTTCTTGGTTTTGATAAGCTTGATCATATTGTGAAGCATCTCATATGGCCACACTTATCACATGTGGAACACTTTACTTGGCTCATATCTGTTGTTGACTTGTTTCGATCCCTTATGTAACTTCGGTTTGAATTATAGCGAGAATCATATGCGATGTTTCCTTCTCATTTGTTTTAATATTTGTTTCTTCTTCATCCTTATCCGTGATGAAATCTTCATCTTCTTTGATTTGAGTTGAAGTGTTCACTATGTTCTAGTATGTCTTCTTTGTAGGATCGAAATTAGGTTACAGAGTTTAACCAATTACAAGATTTTACTTAGAATTAACCAGGCGGAAACAAGTTAACTCTTATGCTCTGTTAAAGTAAAACGGGATGAAATCGAATACAAAGCAAGTATAATACTAATATGAATAAAATTGGGCACTATATTATAACTTAACGATTCGAAGTACATACGCGAGTGATTTAGACACACTTGGAATTAACAGATTATAAGTGTCTATATATAGTTCCTAAGAAATCAAGGAGAGCCCTTGATATCTCTAACAATCATCTTGATGGTCGAGTAAAGATACATGAACTAGAATAATAATAAACTAGTCTAGAAGATAAAGTGTAAGCATCTTGTCAGGCAAAGAGTAGGCTGCGTCTCTAAAGCAGGATCAGATATGTTAGAGACAAGTGGACGAAGTCAAGTTGTCCGAGATAACTCTCCTTACCGAGGTAACTTGAGTTATCTCGGGCACATCCACTGTCCAAGATAAAAGTTGTGCTTCCGAGATTAAAGTCTCCCGAGGTAATTTATGTCGGGTAGTTTGCTCGTCCTAGATAACTGGTTACCTCGGGTCTTCTAAGCCTTCCAAGATAACTTTACTTAGCTGATCTACATCATTTCTTCAGGAGAAATAATTCCTTACAATCTCCCCTTAAGATGATGCTTCCAAAATCTTCTGAAAAACTTACTAAATAAAAACGGTTTCAAAATCTTCAAAAACACTTATAATCTTCAACAAAACTGACTTCTTCTGCTATTCATTTAGATTTCTCCCCATATCAAATCTGAACAATCTGTTTGTGAGCATGGACTCCAGTATTGTTTGTCTGTTAGCATCATTCCATTCAGTTGGATTAATCTCCCTTGTCTTGTGAATGATCCATCAGCTCGATGCACTATGTAGCGATCATCAGCAAGATCCAATTCTACATAGGTGACAGGGCAATGGAACTTGATTGGTTTAGCAGAAGATGTCTCCCTTACTGATGTGTCAAAGTGCATCCTTATCTTCAACATCAAGGACTGCTCTTAAGCACTTAGTCGTTTACCATCACCAGTTAGATTTCTCACATCACCAAGCTCTAGATCAGATAAGTTCCTAAAAACTTCATCACTGTTGAGTCTCAGAAGTTCATTGGAGCTTGTGGTGATATATAGATGTTAGAATCTTCATCAAACTTCCAAGAAAGAATTCTTCTTCGTTCAGCATGTAGATTTTCATATTTTCACTATAAAAGAAGCATGGAAAAAGGTCTCAGTGGCCGGCATTCTTGCAGTAGCCCCATAACAAGATAACCTGAAGGAACTCTTTCTCTTAACCATGATAGCTGCAGGAGCTCTTCCTGCTTCTATCAGAGAATTTCAAGAAATAATAGAAAGAGACTTCATCACCCCTGAAATGAGGGAAATTGCTGAAGAAGAAGGAGTTGACCTAGATGCTGAAACATAAGTTATGGATGATGATGATGATGATGATGATGGAAGAAAGATGACGAAGAGGTTGAAAGTGTTTTGAAAGAAGGCATTGCTGACAATGACCAGAATGTCCAAGAGAATGCTAATTCTACTGAAAATGTGTTCAAAATTGATATGGATATTGCTGAAGAACATATAGAAGAAGTTCTGAAGGACATAAAGATTTAATAGCTCCCGAGGTAAATGAAACCACACTTACCCCGGAAGCTGAAGAAGTTATCTCGGGAGAATACTTTACTCCGGGTGAACAATTTACCTCGGATGTGAATGTTATCTCGGGAGAACCCATTACCTCGGAACTTTCTCTGGTTCCTGCTGCTGACAAAGTTACCTCGGAGGTAATAGTTACTCCAGAGGATGAAACTAACTCAGTTATGTTCTTCTCAACAGATGCAGATCCGCCAATTAGGTTTGAGTTCACACAAGCAAATATATGGGAAGAAGCAGAGACACTAGCTATGTTGTCTGCAAGAAAGATTCATCAGAGAATCAACTTTTCCTAGTTGACTTCTGCTCCTTTTCCACCTATTGAACCAGAACCTATTTTTTAAATTGAAGCACCTCCAGTTGATTTCGGAGGAGTTAGAGATGAAAGAGGATACCTGCTAGTGTTTGGACCCTATTACCCACCAGCAAGGGATCACTCAGAAATTGTTGCAGTGACTCCTTCTACTCCTATTGAAGAAACTGTAAATGATATTTTGGCCAACTACTAGGCCAAATATAAACCGGGAACATGTGAGGTAAGGATCAATCCACTACCAAAAGATGTCAAAAGAGCTGCTATCAGCAATAAAGTCATAACCTATCCTACTGATAATCCCAACCTTGGGAAAGGTAAGAAGAAGATGACCGATGATGAGGTTCTACAGGCAGAATAGTAGAAAAAGTTCAAACCCACTTACAAGAATGTGGAGACTCCTGAAAATAAACAAAATTGTTCCAGAACTGTTTTTATTCCCATTCTTGAAAGGTACGGAGAAGATCTTGATGGGAGAAGAGAGTGTGACAAAGCTTTGACAAGAGAATTCAATGAAAGGATGTTGAGTCATGTTGCTCAGTTGAAAGATATCTGTGAAATGAAAAGAAGAAACATAGAAGGTGTAAAGATTCCTGCAAAATTGTTTGCATCTGAGAATACAAAAGCCACAGAACCTGTAAAGCTTCTGGAAGGGAAAGAAACCACCCTCCCTACGGATGATGTAAGTATTATTAACTTAGTACTAGCAGCAATTTTGATGGCAAGAATGGAACAAGAAAAGATAGACAGAGACACGGCTGAGGCATTTATGCTTCAAGATAACATGAAACTGTATCAGGACAATGAAGTTGTCTTTGATATAATTAGAGAAGCAAAGAGAAGGTCTATAAATGAAAGAAAGGAGAAATTAGACCAAGCCGAATAGAAAAGGCATCAAAGATTTGCAAAATAAACCAACACTACTGTGAACAAAGAAAAGGAGAAAATCAGGCTTGGTGCAAATGATGCCAACTGGGAACTACGGAAAAGATAGAGAGACATAATCTTAGCCAGAGGATGGGTCACTCCTGAAGCTATAAGCTTAACCTCTGCTAAAGATTTATGTGAATTAATGTTAATGGTAGCAGAGGAAGAAGGTAATCTCAAGTTGAATCAAAGACTTGAAGCTGACAATATCATTCATGAGAAGTTGAAGACTGAAGAGACACGGAAAATAGCTAGAGCTTCTCTCACAAAACCAGATGACAAGAGCTCTCAAAAGGTACTTTATAGAGTTCTTAGGAGAAGACAAGAACTCGGTAAATCCTTGTTCTTTGAACACATTGAGAGATAGGTATGGCGATATAAAAAATGAGCAATCCAGGATATCCGAAAGAACAGGATTTCCCAAGCCTCCAGGAGCTTTCTCAGGTACACTTTATCCTCCTCCTAAACCTATGAGTCTCATTGACTCACTTCTTGGCAATTCACCATCAATTTCACCTAATGCTACACAAATATCCACCATCCCTACCAAAAGAAACCCACCCAGGGCCAGCAGACCTCAAACCAAAAGCACAACCAAAAGAAACCCACACAGTGTGTGAAAGCAAAGTGAATTGTGTTTGTAAATTTTGGTACAAAACCATCAATTCATGTAGTGAGAGCTTGCTCTCCACTGGTTTGAAACCAGTATCCTTGAGCAAAGAAGGACCATAAAGCCTAGCTTGATCTAATCGCTCACCCTGGTTTTCTTGGCTCCTGGGATTCCTAGACACACCTTCATTTACCTCGGGCACCACTAAAAGTTCCTTTGGGTCAGAAGATGGCCTAGTTTCCATGAATTGGGTCTTATTATTGTTACCACTATCCACTTGTTCCAGTAGGGAACCAAGTTTAGCAGCAAGCCTATTCACATTAGCCATGTCTATACTCCTATGGCTGAACTCCTTACTAAAGTGTGGTTGGGGTGAGTTTTCCTTGAAGCTCTTCAACACATCTCATGCTAATAAGTTTTCTGGAGATGGTGTATCATAAGAGGTACATAAAATGTCATCACCTTCACTTTGAGGTCTATATTGGCTTGGTCTTGTTGGAGTTTTACTAGTGAATGAGGGATGGACATTCAGATCCATAGGGTCATCTCGTTTTGGAGAATCACCTTATGTGTTAGCCCTTTTGGCTTTCTTCTGCTTAGGAACTTTGTCCTTGGCAGGGTTTGAAGTTTGGGTGGCTATGGGTTGCAAATGTGGAGTACACCTTGCACCCTCTTTCTCAGGTTTTTCTGGATCATTGGTAGGGGATGAAATGGCAAAAATGTTAATGTAATTTGACTGTCTCTTCCTCTTTTTGAGTGATAGTTGTTTGGAAGAGGAAGGATTTGCAGTTGGTGGTTCAACCTCTGCTGGTATCACAGGGTTGTCAACTGGAGCAAAAGGCGTAATGTTTACCTGTGGTTGCACCACTGGTGCACCCACTGGAGGCCTAGGCACATGTATGGGATGGTCAGTGTCCCTGCCTGCATAGCCTTTGGTCTTTTCATTGCTTGAAAGGTATGAGAACAATTTTTCATTTGAGACCCTTAATTGGTAAAGTTTATCTGAAATTTTCAAATTTGGTATTAAACATCTTAAAATGTGCTGCAAAAACCTGGGATACATGTGGAAGAAATGAACATTGTTTGGTTTTAAATTATCCACCATCCCATCCAACACCATTCTAGAGAAATTAAAATTCAGACCTTGTACCAAGCCATGAAAAGCTGAGGCTTGTACCGCTAAGAGTTCATCAACACTTTTCTTTGAGGATAGATTTTCCAGAATCACATGGGCCAGAAATCTTCATTTGAATGGTAGTTGTGACTTCTTTAGTTTCTTATCAGATCCTCTATAGCGTACAACCCTTAAGGTTGTAAGATATTCAGAGGATGACACGTCTCTGAAGCCTCCTAGGTCATTGAACTTCAGATGTGTTCTTATGACTTCCTTAGTAAATTTTACCTCGTGACCTTGAACAGTCGAGTGTACCTCAAACACTCCAGCAACATTTTTGGTTCTTGATGCATTGTGCCAGAATTCAGTTATCACTTCTTCGCATAAATTTAGGTAAAATGTGAGAGCATAGTGAAGGTGTGATTATTGAAGGAAATCTATCATCTCATGGAAGATAGTGTTCTTCTCTGTTTTTTTATAACAATGCCACTGTAATGTGGTCGGCATGAAATAGAGCATTCGCATCAGAAGATGATTCACCTTTCTTTGCTTTAGGTGCCATTGTGGTTGATGTGGGTTAAAAATGAAGGAAATCGGAGAAATAAGAGTAGAAAATCATAGAAAGTGAAGGTTTGGAAGTATGTGAGAGATTCGCTGAGTAAATGAGTGTAGTTAATTTGTTTAATCGTGGAATCGTGGGTTTTAGGTTACAATGATTTGCTTTAAATTGGGGTTGTGGAAAGGATGATTATTGTAAAAAGTGCAAGTGGCTCTGGTAAAAGAGAAAAATGTGGAATGACGTGGCATACTCTCCTTAGACCAACCGTTGTCACATCGACAACTTGCTTAGATATTTATTTCAAGCAGAAAACCCTTTCTTAAGTTTTCAGTAAAAACTTATCTCGGAAGATAAATTTTACTGAGAATCTAGGTAAATTATTATCTCGGGTGAAATTACCTCGGAAGAGGTCTTTACAAGAGATACCCTTTTCATTTTATTGACCCTGTGGAGGTTATCTCGGGTGAGATATCTTCATCCGATATAAATAAGATTACCTCGGGTATAGTTATCTCGGGATGTTATTTATTCCGTATGAACTTATCTCGGGTGAGATTACCTTAGAACACTTTATAAAAGAAATGTTGTGGCTTAAGGACTTTTTAAAAGGTTTTTACCCGTGATAAGTTATCTCGGGTGAGCTCTACACAGATTCTTCCAAAGGAATTTACCTAGGAAGAAGAAAAGAAATTTATTTTCTTTTTGTATCAATAGACGGATTTAAAAATCTTTAAATTTTTTTTGTTTTGATAAGATATTATTTAATCAACGTTCATCATGCCTATGGCTGTGATGAGGTAGAAGAATTTTGCCTCATCAAATGCTTTTGTAATTAAGTCAGCCAATTGATTTTCAGTTGGAACATGATGAAGTTTGATTAACTTCTTTTCAACACAATCTCTAATGAAATGATACCTGATTTCAATGTGCTTGTCTTTGAATATTTGACTAGATTATTGCTGATGCTGATGGAACTTGTGTTGTCAGCATACATGGGAGTCTCCCTGAAGTTGATGCCGTAGTCCATCATTTGATTTTGAATCCACAACACCTGACCACAACATGTTGAAGCTGCAATGTACTGTACCTCTGCTGTAGAAGTTGAGACACACGTTTGCTTCTTGCATTGCCATGAGACAAGTCTGTCACCAAGAAATTGGCATCCACCAGATGTTGACTTTTTGTCAAGATTGCATCCTCTATAGTCACTGTCTGTAAAATCCTTTAGGTTGAAGTATTTGTTTTTAGGATACCACAACCCAAGTTTTTGGTTTTCCTTCAGGTAATTCTTTTTACAACATTTAAGTGTGATTCCTTTGGTCCAGCCAGATATGTAGCACCCAGGCAAACACTAAACACGGTGCGACGTCTGCTGGCTATTAGATACATAAGGGAACCAATCATGGCCCTATATGTGTGCTCATCAACAGGTTCACCAGTTACATCAGATGTTAACTTGTGTGATGTTGATATAGGAGTTTTGGCAGTGGAGAATGACAGCATATCAAACCTCTTTAGCATATCCTGAATTATTTTGATTGATTCAGGAAAATGCCTTCTTTTGTTTGCCTTACTTGAAGACCTAAAAAGAAAGTGAGTTCACCCATTGAGCTCATTTCAAATTTTGATTGCATTAGGGCTTCAAACTCCTTAGAGAGAGCATCATTTGTTGAACCAAAGATTATGTCATCAACATAAATTTGTACCATTAGGAGATCCTTACCAACTGTCTTGATGAAGAGAGTTTTTTCAATAGCTCCTCTTTTGTACCCATGTTTAATTAGATAACAAGAGAGAGTCTCATACTAGGTCCTTGGTGCGTGTTTAAGACCATACAGAACTTTTATCAGTTTGCACACCTTGTTTGGATGATGTGGATCTTCAAACCCAGGTGGTTGACATACATAAACTTCTTCATTCAATAATCCATACAAAAATGCACTTTTGACATCCATTTGGTAGACATGAAAGTTCTTGTAGGCAGCATAGGCTAAGAATATTCTAATTGCTTCCAATCTTGCCACTAGTGCAAAAACTTCATCATAGTCTATTCCTTCTTCATGAGCAAAGCCTTGAACTACTAACCTTGCCTTATTTTTTTACCACAATGCCCCTTTCATCTTTCTTGTTTTTGAAAACCCATTTTGTTCCAATTGGTGGTGGTGCATTTTTAGGCAAATCCACCAATTCCCATACTCTTTATTTGTTGATTTGAAGCAGCTCTTCTTGCATGGCTTCAATCCAACTGTTTTCTCTCAAAGCTTCATTTACTTTCTTTGGTTATTCCTGTGACAAGAAACATGCATGTAGACAAAAGCTTGCTTCCGCAGATTTGCTTCTTGTAAGTACATGTACTTCCACTTCTCCAATAATATTCTCTAGAGGATGATTTTCAATACTCTAGAGTCATAAGAAGGTGGTGTTTCATGACTACAATCAGGCTCAGCAAAGGTTTAAAGGAGTAAACTCATTCATAAGAACTAATTCTGGTATTTCTATTAAAGAGGGTGATTCTTGATTTAGTGATGCAACAAGCTCAGTGATTTCTTCATCAGTATCATCAACACGAGTAGGTGAGCTCAACTTTTTAAGTAAAAGAGAGTTTGAGTCATTACAGCCTATTGGAGTTGGAACTGATGCCCGTGATTGAATATTTCTGATAACTTTCATTCCTTGAGTTTCCAAGACCATTAGCTGTAACATTATAAGTTAAAAGATTGTCTTCAGCAAGTTCTTCCGATTCATTTACAATTTGAGGAATAGGTGTTCCATCAGAATTGAAATGAATTACAACTCCTGGAGTCAAGTTGAATATGGTTGTTGGGACAAAAGTTTTTGTGCTAATAGATGAAAATAATGGAGAGTCAACACCTTTAAACCTGCCATTATCAGTATCTTGAGGTACTTTTGCCTGTACATCTTCACTAAAAGGCTTATCAATAGTTATATTGAAAGTAGTGGTTAGTGAGTCAATATCAAATAACCATGAGGGCTCAGTTTTAAATTTGATCTTTGATTTCTCATTGAATACCACATTTATGGTTTCTTCAACAATTTTAGAACTGGTGTTGGATACTCTATATGATTTAGAGACACCAGAGTATCCAACAAAATAGCCATCTGTAGATTTTTCAGCAAATTTTGATAGTTGCTCATTGGTTATTAGTATTGTAACAGGACATCCTAACGATTTAAGAAAATAGATATTTGGTTTTCTCTTTCTCTAAATTTCATAAGGTGTCTTGTTTTGTCCTTTTACAATCAAAATCTTGTTTTGCACATAGCATGCAGTATCTATTGCTTCTACCCAGAAATTTACAGGTAATTTTGATTCACCCAACATGGATCTTGCAGCCTCAATTAGAGTTCTATTTCTCCTCTCAGCAACACCATTTTGCTGAGGAGTTCTAGCTTCACTGAATTGCCTAGAAATTCTTTTCTCTTCACAGAAAGAGTTTAAAACATGATTCTTAAACTCTGTACCATTGTCACTTCTTATTGTTTTGACTTCTAAATTAGACTGATTTCCAAGCTGAATGATTAGTGCTTTTAGAATCTCAGGGGTTTCATCTTTGGCTGAAAGAAAGAACAACCAGGTTTATCTTGAAAAATCATCGGTTATAACAAAGCAGTAAGACTTTTTCCATAAGCTCTTCACCCTTGTAGGACCAAATAAGTCCATATGTAACAATTCTAAGGGCATTGAGATAGAGCTTTCCAATTTGGGCTTATGAGAAGTTTCGTGTTGCTTACCTTTTAGACAAGCAATACATTGTTCTGCACATGTGAACGTTTTATTTGGTAAAGCTTTGACCAAGCCAAGTTTTACAAGTTTGTTTATAGTTTTAAGGTTCACATGGCCTAATCTTCTGTACCATAAATCTGATTCATCAACAGAAGCCTAGGATATAAGTTAGGTGATACCATCCTTAGATGTTGTATGTGCCATATCCCGAATGTATAGACCATCCTTCCTAGGTGCTTTTATTAAAATCATTTCATCAGATATTTTAACACCTGGTTTAAGGATGATAGCTTCTGTTTCATTAGACAAAACATTCAATTTCTTGTCACACATTTGTGAGACACTGAGAAGATTGAAGTTTAGAATATCAACATTATTTACCTTGTCAAATGTAAGCTTCCCATTTGTAACGGTTCCTTATCTAGAATATTTACCCACGGTGCTTCTAAAAGCAACTTGTCCTTCATTAACTCATTTTGTATTTTTTAGTAAATCTTTATTCCCTGTCATATGGCAAGAACATCCACTATCTACAATCCATATGTTTTTTTTCTGAGAATTATTGGACGTGTCCTACACATAGTAAAACACAATGAGTTAATTTATGAGTGAGACCCAAGCCTTTATGGTCTTGGGTCTTTCCATTGCATCATTATACTTGTACTCTTTGAGTACAAGTGTTTGAGTCACTTCTCTAGATTTTGATGATTCAACCGTTGACTGATTATGAGTTAAAGAATTTTGACTCTCTTTGGGAATAGAAAAGTGTTTAGTTCAGACTGAAAATCTATAGCCTTTTTTTTGTGACAGTTTTTCTTGATCTATATTCCCTTTGTCTTTTGGCTTTTATCGTTTCAGAATAGGTAATTTCGAAATCTGATGATTTATCATTAAATTTTGACAATTTCTTTTGAAATACATGTTTATTTTGGCCTTTAGAGACAATCCCATCTTGATTAGGACAAAAACCTCTGGTTGAGGTATAGAGTTCTCTCCGGAGTAAAATTTGTCACCCGAGGTAATTTTTACCTTGGGCCTGTGAAAATGGTCTTCCGAGGTAATTTTTACCTCGGGTGCCTATTTTCTCTCATTTTGGTGTCTTCCAGAGTATTTTAGTCCCTCTAAGGTAACTTTTACCATGGGATCATGAATTTTGCCTTTCGAGGTAAGTTTTATCTCGAAATCAAATTTTCTTCCTCTAGGAGCAGAAAAAATCCTAGGTTTTTGCTTGTTTTGAGATTTTGGGGAATAGTTGTGTTCAAATTCCTCAAAATCATGATTGCTGCAATAATCTGGTCTTTGCTTGTCAACAGGTTTAAACTGTCTTTGTTCAGAATGAAATTGATTTTGAACTTTTAACTCTTTAAAGTTGACTTTCTTGTTGACAGTGTGATTATCACCAGTGACTGAACTTTCTATTCTTTCAATCATTTGACTTTTGACAGCTTGACTAATATTCAAAAACGGATTGTGATGACAATTGATTGCAAGGTGACCGATTTTTCCACAGATAAAACATTCCTTTAACATTTTAATTTTAGGAATAAACTCAAAATTTTCAGAGACTGAAGGTGTTTCCTCTATTGAAGAGCTTTGAGAGGAATCAGATTCAGTTCCTTTTGTTTCTTTCAATTTTCAGAGAGCTTTCACATTTCTATCAGAACTACTACGTAACTGAGGTTTAACAGTGACTGTTTTTCAGTTACACAAACTTTTTTGATAAGGTCTTTTCAGTTTTGGATGTTAACTCAGATACTTCATTGGAAATTGAAATTTCTTTACTTGTTTTGATAATGGGATCAGGGGTAAGTTGAACTTTCTTTTCTTCATTCTTAACCTTTTCCACACACTCAATGTATGAATCAGGATAAGTGACTTTATTATACCTTATTCCATTCTTCAAATGGTTTCCTGTTGCTTTCTGACTTTGCCACAGTTTTAAATGTTTCTCATTGCTGGCCTAGAGTTTCTCACAATCAGCAATGGCAACAGAAGATTTGATTTCACAGATGCTCAATTCAGATCTTACATCCCCCCATTGTTTGTTTGCAAACTCTAATTTAGAAATCAGATCCTTGATTTGAGTGATAAGATTGGATCTTTCATGTATTAGAGAACTAATAATGTTGATTAGTTCCTCAATCTTGTTGTTGTAGGCAATGTCAGCTTTTCTAGAATATTCTTTAATTTCTTTTAGACTTGCCATTTCCTCAATAAGTTCAAGGTTATGTTTTCTATAATTTTCTATTTGTCCAGCACATTCAGGTTTGCAAAGTAGAGAAAGTACTTCATTAGGTATTTCAGTATTTACCTCAGAGTTTGAAGAGGTATCCATGGATGAAGTTGAGGAGTTATTAGCAGAGTAAGAGATTTCTTTTTCCATCAAAGCATGATTTATGGGGAAAATTCTTGCATGATTTCTTCCCAATTAACACAACTAGTTTAATTAGCAACAACAGTAGTTGCATGGTGGTTTATTTAAACTACAATTTCTTGAGTCACTCATTGTGCAAGAATGTGCGAAATAAAGAAAAGATGAATTTTACCATACAACAGAGTAAGTAAAACAGAGTTTTGAAATTGTTTTAAAATTCAAATCTTTTAAAACAAGAGCCAAGGCTTTGATACCACTTGTAGGATCGAAAGCAGGTTACAGAGTTTAACCAAGTACAAGATTTTACTTAGAATTAACCAGGAGGAAACAAGTTAACTCTTATGCTCCGTTAAAGTAAAACGAGATGAAATCGAATACAAACCAAGTATAACACTAATATGAATAAAACTGGGCACTATAGTATAACTTGATGATTCGAAGTACATACGTGAGTGATTTCGATGCACACGAGTATATATATATATATATATATATATATATATATATATATATGCAAATTTGACCTTTATATTTATAAGACCTAAATTATCTTATGACTACGCATGCACATATAGGAAAGCGGACCTATCGTATGGTAGCATTAAGAGCAACTCAGGGTCGAGCTAAGGAAGTAATGGTGTATCATACTAAACCAAATTTCTTATCATTAGGATTTTGTCAGAATTCCTAATAACTGTTAACTAGCAAATAGGAAAGCAAATTGGTAGCAATAATGAAATAGATATAAAATCAGAATAAAGAAACAGATATCATCTAAGACTGATCACTATTCATGCATTACCTAGACCTGACATTAACACTTGTATATTAAGTGTCTAATGTATTTATAGTCGCTAAACTCATAAATCAGCAACTAAAACCATAGCCACAATGAAGTATCCACGAATTAATGACCTAGCTATAGGACACTAAACACATGATCTAAGACCTAGGATCATAGACCAATCCTATTATGATTAACCATGATAGACTAATAAGTTATAACCCAATTACATACCATAACATATGCATTATATTTAGTCATTTCACTATTCGCTTTACCCAAGACATGAAAGCTAAGATTCATGACCAAACATAGAGACATACTTCAATCAAGACAGATTATTGAACATGCATAATCACCATTTCCTATCTAGGCTCGCTAGAGTTCCTAAACACATATTGAAATCGCTAGATAACAACTAAGAAATAGCATCAATCCAATAAGCAAAATACGTCTATCTTACCAACCAAATTAATGACTACTAGGAAAGGATCAAACACATCATTTCAACAACACATCTTTAATATGCAAGAGGAATCAGAATCATTATACTCAAAACATTATGTAAAATATTGTCAACGGCAAATCATAGGTAAAACATAATATAGATCACATTGTCTTAGATGACATCAAAAGAGTTAGCCTCTCATAGCTAAACTAATGAAAACAGCAAAAGAAATATACATAAACATTATTGTAAATGCAAACCAAAGTCGATCTATGGCCGAATCTTTGAATGCTTCAATATCTCGAATGATTGGACACTTCTTGGATCTTCTAAGGCTTGGAATCTCGACTTCTAGCTTCTGAAATCGTCTGGTAACCGTACTCTACTGGTCTCAAGTGTTTAACCCCTTGAAATGACAAAACGATTGGGTATTTATAGGTTTCATTTAGGGTTTCGGAAACTAGGCGTAAAAGGTCGTGACACGGTCACGGGCCATAAGCGCCGCCATGAATTTACGGATTAGGGTTTCTGGAAATGCTCCTGTAACGGGCCGTAATGGCTGTCACGGGTCGTAACGTGAAGAAAAAGTCAATCCTCCGAATCTTGAGCAATTTCACTTCAAATCCTTGTAAAATCTTCATTTATCACTTTGGCCCCTTCTATTTACCTATTTATGACATTTCATACCAAACAAAGGGTAAAATGAACCAACATAACACATAAACCATCAACATTCGTGGGTGTTTAACTACTAAAAAGATGTGTAATTCAAAGCACATCAGATTTACACACACTTGGAATTAACAGATTACAAGTTTCTATATATAGTGCCGAAGAAATCAAGGAGAGCCCTTGATTTCTCTAACAATCATCTTGATCGTCGAGTAAAGATAAATGAACCAGAATAATAATAAACTATTCTAGAAGATAAAGTGTCAGCATCTTGTCAGGCACATAGTAGGTTGCGTCTCTAAACCAGGATCAGATATGTCAAACACAAGTGGATGAAGTCAAGTTGTCCGAGATAACTCTCCTTACCGAGTTAACTTGAGTTGATTCGGGCACATCCACTGTCCGAGATAAAAGCTGTGCTTCCGAGAGAAAAGTCTCCCGAGGTAACTTATGTCGGGTAGTTTTCTCGTCCTAAATAACTGGTTACCTCGGGTCTTCTAAGCCTTCGAAGATAACTTTACTTATCTGATCAACATCATTTCTTTAGGAGAAATAATTCCTTACATTCTTGATGTGTGAATAATGATTTATCTTTGTTCTCGTTCCGTTTTTTATTTTTAGCTCTGATTGTTTCTTTGTAGGTCTTATCTTCAACATGCCCATCGTTTCTTCAAAGCTCATGATGTCCAAATTTGAACATTGCTCTATTGAAGCTACTATATGTGTGAAACGATCAGGTTCGGAACCAAATAGTTTGCAAACTAATGTTGCATCATGAAAACTGCTCCTAAGGCAGCCATCTCTTGTTTTTTCATCCTTCATTTCCATCATTTGAAACTTTGACTTCAACATTTGTATATTTACCTTTTAAACTCTTTCTACTCCCATATGCCTTACTTTGAGTACATCCCAAATTTGTTTTGTGGTAGTCTACTTTGCACCTTCAAGGATTTGATCTTCTGGTAATGCTTGATAAACTATGCTATTGCCATGTTATCCTTCTTGGTTTTTCGGGTTGGCTATGTTCAACCATTTCCCAAAGACCGTTGGCTCATAATTCGTAATATCGTCTTGATTGTAACCGACCATATGGTCTAGTGTGTTGAATTGAGTATGGGGCATTGGAAATTGATAGAGGCTCTGTCTTCCTTGAAGTGAATGATGGTTTTCGTAGTTTTTAATGGTTTATCCTTCATAACTTATTGTAAGATAACTAATAATATTACCACTTAACGATTCTTAAACTTTGCCTCATATTTGACCTTAAGAAGTCTCATGACTATGATTTTAAACATGCTTTCCTGTTCTTCGTTTTGATTTCTTTTAATGGTTTGTGAGGTGTATATATGATTTGTAAATAATCTTAAACTTGTTCAATTTCTTAACTCAATTATGAATTCTACAAGTGCATTATGATTTGCCTTTTTACTATAATATTAATTTTTGATTGGACTAAAGAATGGTTTCAACCTTAAAAAGCCTTTCTACTGTAGTTTCTGTTGAGAAAACTTATTCCTTAGTTACAATTCTAATATCAGTATTATATGTGTGAAGTTATTCTAACTCTTAGTTTTGTAAATATGGATATAGTGGACTTACAAAAAATAATGTGCTACTTTTAATACTAATCTTCATATTTCTTATATCTAGAAATTGAAATTGCAAGTCAAAGTAAATGTGTAACCTTAAAATCCGTGTTTATTGTATAGTGATTTTTTCAAGTTTGAAATCTACATCTGATGTCAAATTTTGGTTTGTGTTAAGTCACATTTAAGTCCTTGACGCATGACAGATGTAACTACCTGAGTCCAAATCTTAAATCATTAACGAATATCGCTTGAGTTTGCATTTTGTTGCCATCAAAGTCCTTCTGACTATCGAAGTTAGATTTTTCTGTTAACTTTAAGGACATATTAGTCATTTCACATATAAGGGGCCATTTATGTACATTAATAAGTTGGAGGGACTTTTTTGAAACCTATACATGTATCATTTATATTCATCCTCGTCCATAACTCTCACTCACGCACGTAACCACCATCAACCAACCACAACCTTCTTCCGATCTCTCTATTTCCAGCAACGACGTAACCATCATTAACAAACTAACCTTTTTGTCCGTATTCTACTAGTACATGGAAGACCGCCACCTCCATCATCATCATCGCTCTGCCACCGCTACTCATCGATACATATACAAGAGGATGAAATGGACACATTAATTCTGCAATATCGCATCCCTTTTGTAATCGATTTCTAACTATCAGAATTACATAGTAGACAATTATATTTAATTAAATACATAAAAGACTGTAACTTCTAACTTTCTAATATTTATATATAATTAACCCTAAAACTTGACTAAGGTGAATGATGTTGGAGAAATGTGTATGAGATGTCAATCTCAAAGGTTGGTTGTCCCACATTGGTATGGAAACAAATGTTTAGTTGGTTTATAATGAGTGAGAATCCAAGATTTGACAAAAACTTAGATGTGTTTTACTCTAGCACCTACACGCACGTGATGCGTTAATGTCTTTCATGTTTATTTCATAGTTAAATGCATGTTTTTATTGAGCTTTTTACATTGAAACACGTTTACTTTGAGTTATCTTGTGTTTTGTAGGTCAAGCGGTGGAAATCACATAAGGAGCGTGAATTATATCAAGTAATGAAGAGGTCGAAGGACTAAAAGTGCAAATGAGTAAATACAAGAAAAAGTCAACAAAAGTCAACCAGGTGGCGTAGCAAATGCCACAATGGCGTCTTCTACGCCATATGAAGAAAATGGGCGTTTGATTCGTCGTAAGCAGTAGAATTGAAAGGCTAATTGGGCGTCAGAGTTTAGGGTGGCGTAGCAGATGCCACCATGGCGTTTGCTACGCCACGTGCGAATTTCAGTTCCGTATTTTTTAGTTTTGAACGGGATTTAGGGGTATAACTTAACCCTAATTCATTGTTTTCGATAACTATCATCCCCTGGAGGCATTCAAGATGAGCATTCGTGGCTAATCATTCTAATCGCAACGTTTAATCCGGTAACGATTATGAATTTGATTTCTGAAGCATTCAAGATGAGCATGCGTGGCTAATCTCCCATTGATTAACCTCAAGATGTAGGGTTAGTTAGGGTTTTGATTTCCTTTGTTTGATTGTACTTAGACTGGGTATAAATCCAATAGTTTGATTGATGATCTGTTGAAAAACCATTGTTTATTCACTTTGATTAACGATTGGTTTTACTAGCTTTGATTTACTTTCTTGTTAATTGCATGCTTAACTTTTGAGTAATTGTCAAGGTTATTTCTACCTAATTGATACACACTAAGACAACATCTTAGCAGGAGGTGTTATTCGGTTTCGGACCGTTAACCAAGATTCGTCAGATTCCTTGGTCTTGTGTGTATCCTTCAAATTGAACAACAAAATCAAATCATGTCTGTGTGACGGTTTTCAGTATAATCAAACTAGGATTTCATTACTTGTTGCTAACCTGAACCTCGGGGATGGTCATTTTGTTTCCATAAGTTTTCAAAATCACAATTCAATTCCAATTTTACATTTTTAAGCAATAATCTGTTTTAGTCTCTTCGATGGATTATCAACTTTTTCACTTCTTAGCTTTTAATTTAGTTTACTAATTAATCAATTGAACAACATCACCAACCACAAACTCTTTGTGGTTCGACACCCTGCTTACCCTATCTAAAAAGGTAGTAGGAACACAATGGGTCAAAAAGTCTCATAAAAATGCGTGCTCGAGCGACGTGCGGACACGAATGCAGCTCCTGAAACCCGGGTCTGAGAGAGGTAAATTTTTACTCGTTTTCAACCAGGTTCTAAGAAAATTGTAGATCAAACTTTTGGTTTGTCAAAGACTTTTCGTATCCTATAATCGACTATTTATGATCATTAATTAACGATCATAATGAAGACAACCTTTGGTGTGGAAAATGTTTTATGTACTTATGATCGTCAATTAACGATAATAATGATGACAACTGTTGGTGTGAAGAATTCTTCATGTATATATACACGAAGAGATTTTCATGAGGATACACACAAAAACATACACAACAAAAACTCTATTGCTGCGATCGATCATCATCTCTGTGTAACTCTCGTTCCATTACTTTTCAGGCAAGTATCTTTGTCTGGCAGTTCACTGCTTAAACCGGTTTACCCTAGAAACAGACGACGAATCTGTTTTAGGGAATTGTTTTAAACACAAGCCCAGTTTCTTCTCCTTTCTGTTTCATCTTACTTTTCAGGGACAGTTCCTGATTGCGAATTCCATTCGGTTAATACTACGGTTTGTCTATGTTCTTTGTAACATGTTTACTGTGTAATCGGTTAAATCTAAATCGTTATATACATATTTTCTAACAAACTTAAACAGATTTGAAGATTGTTGAGACAATCTTTGAAATTTTGGTTTATATGATTTTTGGTACGAACTCATCTGTTGGACCTCTAAATTGGAGTACAATTTTAAGTTCACATTTTGTGATACAAAACAATTGGGTTATAGGAGTGTTTGGTTGTTCAATTGGGTTAAAACGGTTTTAAGATCTTTTGTCATATTTTAGTGGTTGTTCTAACATGCGCGTTAGACACTAAATATATAAAATAGAATAAACATTGGAATAGATTTTTATAATCGTTTATTTTCTTTTCATGATGGATATAACCGTTGATATTAATTTTAGTGTTTTATTATTAATATAAGGGTTTCTTGTAATGGTTCATAACAAGAAACTAAACAAACGTGATGAATATTTTCGAATTGGTTTGTTACTCTTGAGAGAAATAGCATCTTGGAGTTGTTCTTAAACATATCTATTATGTATAATAACTAGGTGTTATTCTTTTGAGTATATTTGTTCAAAATCTAGAGTTTCAAATGAAACGAGGACATGTGGAGATGATTGCTTGGAGTTCCGCTGAGGGAGTACCTCAGGACACAACTCACGAAAATATCTTAGGGATCACTCCATTATTTTCAAAAATGACTCGAGTGATTGCCTTCCATGGATGGTTTGTGATGTCTGGAGCGAGTTCTTCATGCGTGTTCTAATCGCTATTCCTTTAAGGACTATCACACCATCAAAAGACGCATAATGCTGCTAGATGGCACTAAGCAAAAGGTAATCGGGATCGAAACCATAGAATTGAAGATGTCTATAAGATGTTTCCTTACTTTGAAAGATGTCATCCATATACCTAGCATCAAAAAGAATGCCATAGAATGCCATATCTATAAATAAGTTGAATATCGATGGTTAATCGATATTATTTGCATCTACACATACGTGGAGGATGTTTTGTCATCAAAATTCAGTCCGGTTCCATGCGATTGGAACTATTGGGGGAGGAATGCATCGACTAACTCTTTGGAGTGATACTCAAGAGGTTATCGAGATATCTAATGATGAGAGTGTTGGAGATAGCAACTTTATATGTTTATATGTGTTAGAACCTATTTGTTAGCAACACAAACTTATTGTTTTCTTATCTTGTAATTGATACTTTAA
>JBCNJP010000013.1:23353817-23393169 GCA_039602395.1 Deinandra increscens subsp. villosa | reverse complement strand
CATGAACTAAACTGTTTTATACTTGATACCTTGGTCGAACTGTACTCTACCATATGATTAAATGTTCTTTACTTACCGTACAAATGAGTACATTTCGTTACATAACGAATTGTCACAAATCCCACTATTATTTGAATTTGATTAATTTTGTTCGAAATGGTAACTAGTGAATAAATCTATTTGGGTTAACAACCCTACTTGATTGGTAGCTCCAATCCCGACGTGTGCATTTGTCGAGTAGTACACACTAGTTATTATTGTTCCATTTCAGTATCTTTAGGGAAGATGCTATGAGTGGGTAAATCTGTTAGTTTCAAATTCAAAGTTCATGTTAATCATTACATCAGGGTGACCATATTATTATCTTGTATGCCTTAAACCATTTTCAAACTATTTGTAGAGTCTTAAACTTGTGAACTCACCAACGTTATGTTGACCCTTTTTAAACTCATGATTTTCTTAGGTAACTAAATGTATCCGCATGTGCAAACGGGGCCATCACTCTTAAACGGACCTGCTGATGGAGTGGTAGTCCCAATTTATCCACCTAACTCTTTTCAAGTATTTTAGGAACTATCTTAACTATTAAGAACTATTTCCATCTTTATTATTAATTGTAAGACAATGTCATTTTACCACTATTTCTGCTGCAATCCAAATGACGTTTTGTTTATCAATTGTTTTACTATTAATTGTTCTAAGTATCCACGACTATGATTTCATGACGTCCAGGGTGTGACAAATGTGTTTGAGTCATTCGGATGGCGTAACGACTCGTTACTCCATAACAAGTCGTTATGCGAGTTCTGGAAAAACGACTCGTTAGTCAGTAACAGGTTGTTATGCAAGTATCGGATAACGGGTCGTTATCTTGTAGCGGCTCGTTATGGGTCAATTAGGTCTCTGGTTATAATTATGTGATAATTACGAATCTGGAGGGTGGTTAGTGTAAGTATAGATGACTTGTTCTCCAAGTCGGTTTATATCTATAAATACGAACCTAACCTAAACCCTAATTGACTGATGAATCTTGGAGAACACACAAAAGAGAGGAAACAACCCTAGGAGTCACCACCTCTGCTGGTCGGAGTTCGACCAGAACCAGCCGGCTGCTGCCGTCGCAGTCGCCATGTCGCCACCGCCATCACATGTCGTTGATTGGATCTATGGGCTCGTGTTGCTTTCCTGTTTCTCCATGAAAGGTATAAGCATGGCTGTAAAACTCGTCCGAGGAGACCAAGTACTCAACGAGTACTTCCCGAGTACTCCCGCCTACGCCTATAAGTCCCCGAGTACTCCCCCATATTTCCCGAGTACTCCCCCGACTAGGGCGAGTACTCACAAATCCCAGTCGACCGACTTGAGAGCGCCTAGCGACTTTTGCAACCATGGGTATAAGAGTTATTATCATTCAATTTATATCTATGTTTCGGTTGTATGAGTTGCATACCGAGAAACCCTAATCGTGATCAATCGGTTTTCTAGCGGAACCGTTTGTTGAACCATCGTCCCATGATTGGTTTTGTCACAACTAGTAAATCTGTTTATATGGGTTATCTTGATCTCTGGTGGGATCGGTTAAGAACTGCCCTCGTGTATACACTTCTGCACGTTACTTTTACTTGTTTGTCAAGTCACGAAATTAAATTTTAAAATCCGTACACGAAAATCCCAACAGTGGTATCAGAGCCACTTATAACTCAATTTAAATGATTTATGTTGTTTTGTTGATTGTGATCATGTATGCAATATAGCCTTTTCAGTTTTTTCTTGAATAACTGCGTAACGGCTCGTTAGGCTGCAACAACTCGTTATGCAGTTCTCGGACAACGGCTCGTTAAGCTGTAACAAGTCATTATGAATACCCAGGCTAATAGCTCGTTATCTTGTAACAGACCGTTACGTTTCAAGAATATTTGTCATTGTTTATGGTTGTTTATTTTTCCGATTGGTTGTTTCTTGGTTGTTTGTTCTTCTGAATTGTATGTATACTGTTTTCTTCCAGGTATTTTGGGCCCGTAAATGTAGTAGATAGGTTTGACCTTTTAGTTAGTATTAGTTGTAAAACCTAGACTGCATCAAGATGGAGAGAAACGACCACAGAAGAACAATGCCAACCGGAGATGATCGCAGCGCGCAATGGAAGATCGAAGGAGTTGTCATAACACGCAACATTCTCTAGGAGACCTGATTTACTTGGAGGCTTCGCACTACACGATGTTCTACCTATGGATCCACGGCAGGTCATGAACAAAATGTTGGATAGAAAGGTTGTTTCCGCCTACAGATTCCCAGACGACCTGACAAGCATGATGAGAGCTAGTGGGAGCATAATTAGAATTATGTGATGTCTTTTGTTTGCTAGTTACGATTCCATTCATTGGCTCGGGTGGAATCGAAAACCCGTAAAGGCTTAATTGCATACTATATATTGTTGTGTTGTGAATGCATTTGATTTTTTTGTCATGACATAGGCCATTATATCACTATCCTAAAACGACAAGTTAATAAAATGAGTTTTATTAAAGTTTTGAAAAGTTCAAATTGAATGAATAGTTCATTCGATTGGTTTTCTACAATAAATTAAAAGTTTTTTAAAAGCCATGATTAATAAAAGTTATTAAAATCGGTTCGTGAAACAACCAACTTAGTTTTAATTAGGGTATTTAAAATTGGATCGGCCGAGTGATTGAAAGGAGATTCAAATTATCACGGACCAAAGTAAAACTAGTTTAAGAGACTTTATCGACGGCTTATGTCATGCAATAAGTCGTACATGTATTTTTAATATGACCCAAAATGGTAAATTTAAAAAGTAACTCAATTCAAATCGATATTTTTTGTGCCATCCTAAACTAAGGACACTCGAACTAATCTATCCGAACCCCCAAGTGTTTAGTGCTTACCCCTGCATCTGGGCCTACGGTTTTGGTTGGAGGTAGAACCGTGATTTCCATGTCACATGGGCCGGGTTTGCAGTTCTGATTTGAGGACAAATATCAATTTTAGAACAAGTTTTAGAAGTGCGTGTAGTTGGGAATAAGTACCTGTTGACATCACTCGTCAAGTGTTCCCAAAACGAGAGTTGTGTAGTCAACGTAGTCGACACAATTGGTAATCTTTATCTACCTATGAAGCATGGACGGTGAAAAGTGTTAAGCCATTCATCCGCACCAATGTGAAACCGGATTTCATTCTAATTTCTATTTTGTTTTCTTGGGTCAAAATAAATTAGGCTCCCGCATGATAATTACTATTCTCTAACCATATTTTACTCTTAGATGTCAACTAAAAATTCCGATCCCGTTTATTGCTCCTCCTTGTTCTTGCTTAATCCCATCCTTGAGAAGGATAAGCTTAAATGACACCAACTTCATTAATTGGCACCGCAACGTGAAAGTTGTTCTCATGGCAGATAAGAAGTATTATCTTCTTGAATGACCAATTTCTGAGGAACCTGCAATGTGTATTGGTACTAACCATTCGAACAAAGTGTTGGTACGCCGGTTTAATGTCGTGGTACGCTGGATGAACTGCTGGTACGCTGACTGGTACGTTCGTTGGTACGCAAGGCAATCTTCAACGGTGGTCCGGAGCAGTTACACCGTACCAAGTTTGGTACGCTAAGTTCACTGGTACGCTACTGGTTTGGTACGTTGAGTGGTTGGTACGGTCAAAGTTTTAGTATGTTGGTCAAAGGTTTGGTCCACTGAAAGTGTTATTGGTATGCTGGCAGAAAAGTGGTGTTCACTAAAACTGACGTAACTTGAGTTCCGTTAAGAATTACGGGAGCTAATACCAGCCAAAACGACCGTCTCGATGAGATCTACACTTTTACTTGCCTAATGGCTAGTACCCTCCAGTTTGACCCCCATAATCCATTTCTAAGACCTACCGTTTTCGAGTTTGAAGTTTTGATATCCAATTTCACAATTTTCAAAAAGTATGAAATTGATGCATTTATTATGGGTCATCATCACAATGTGCCGAAGTTGATAAATCTTGGAGATTATCATAGTTGGGCAACAAATTTTAGAGCATTTATTGCTGATTTGGATTAAAATTTGTGGTTATCGATTTCTAATGAATATAAGTATCCAATGTATGTTCGTGGAGATTTTAAGGAGATACAGGTTCTTTCAGTTGAAGAAAGGAATTTGTTTGATCAAAATGAAAAAGCTGTTGCACTTCTTCTGATAGCTTTGTCTACTACTCTTGTAAGTCAAGTCAAGTATTGTGAAAAAGAAAAGCAGGTTTAGGATATTGTAAAGAGATAATGTGAGGAACATATGTCTAATACTTTTCAGAAAATAGACACTGTTGATCAGAGTTTGAAGTTTCAAGGTAAGATTGAGGAGTTAGAGAATAAGGTGAAAACGTTGACTGCAGAAAATATTTTTCTGACAAAAGAAGTGAAGAAATGGAAAAATAAAGTTTGTGATGATTTAGCTGCAGAAATTCAAAAGGATGTGTCTGTATCATGTTCAAATTGTTTGGAATTTGCTAGTATTAAGGAAGAATGGTTGAAAGAGAAGAATATGTTGATTGAAGAATGCAATAAAGCTAAAGCTAATGGAAAAGAAGTTATTGAAGATTTTGATGCTTTATTTTGCTAAGTCAAAAGCAAAACTGGATCCTCTTAACAATACATGTAATGAGTGTGTTGTGAAGGAAAATGGTTTAGAGGAATCTGATATGGTATTACTTTTTGAAAAGACAGAATTAGTACGAGAGATTAAAATTTTGAAAGCAGATGTTGTTGCTCTTAAATCACAAGTGAAAAAGGTTACTGCAGAAGTTCTTGCTGAATGTGATAGAATGTATGGTCAAAAGCATAAGTATAACAAGTTGTCTGAGAAATTTATTGCTTCTCAGAAGGAGTTACTGGAAGCTAATACAAAGGTTTCTAAGATAAAGATTGAAATGTTTGATCTGCAACGAAAACTTGAGCATTGCAATATATCAAGTGTGTTTCAGAATTATCGGTATCATTTGGAACGAGATGGCAACCAATCAAATATGTTGATAATCATGAAGTTCCTACTCCAGTAGTTGATTTGAAAATAACATCTAATGATAATTCCAATCCGAAGTTGCAAGATTATCCACAGGAGATGGTATTAAATTGGAGAAATCAAAGAAATCAAAGTCTCAGAAGAAGAACAAGGATGAAAGAATATTTGATTCAAACAAGGTTCCAAAGTTTGATTCAAAAATCTGTTTTTCTTGATGATGAGAAAATTTTTGAAGGCAATTCTGAACATGTGAAGATTCCTGATTTTTTTGATATTGTGATTGATGAATCTTTACTGAATAAGGAAGTTGGTGTTAAAGCTATCAAAAATGAATTTCTCTCTCTAGCTTCACAAGGGCATTCTGTGAAAGAACATCCTAAGCAGAAGAATGGTGGTTTGGGATATGAAGGAAAAGAGGTTCCAATTAAGGATTCCAACAGAAAGAAGTTCAAAGCTGAGCAGAAAAAGAAACAGAAGGTGTCTACAGATAAGAAGTCTCCTTTTTGGAAGAAGAAAGAGTCTCCTCCATCTGCAAATGAAAAGATTTCTTTTGAAGAGTCTTCTTGCATATCTGATGCTACACCACCAGGAGGTAACAGATTCAGATTCATTTTATTCTGCTAATTCTAACTGGTTTTATCATCAAGATAAATTCTTTGGTTATGGAGATGATTCTGGTTTTTATGATTCTCCAATATGTTTTCCAAAATTTCAGAAACCAAAGAAATTTAAACATGTGATTTCAAAAGTTTTTGATGAATGTTCGACTGATCAGCTTGGAAAACCAAATTCAATCACTATAACTAATCGTCGACTGTGTTATGTTTGTCGTGAGAACGGGCATTATGCAAATAATTGTCCTACGACAACTAACAATTCATCATCAAATGCCAAACATACAAAATATATTTTTCATGATGGAATTATTTTTAGTGAACCAATTGTGGAAAAAGAAGCTTACTTCGGATAAGTTGGGTAGTAGTTCTGATTCAGCTGACAACGGTTCACTAGAATAAATAAAACCAAAACAGGAATGGAGACCAAAAGTTGTCTCTATGGCCAATAGTGATTTTGTTGAAGATACTGGACGACCTACCATCATTGTGGATGAGAGTCGGGGTTTTAAGAACTTATTATTTTCCAGTGTTTGCAGATGTTTCAAGAAGACCTGTTAGTAATCGAGAGATTGCTGACAGTGAGATACTTGTGGTTGATTTAAGTTAAACTGAATCGTTCCTATATTTGCAATACTGATTTTCAAAAATATCATTTTCAAAAATGTGTCAAGTGTTGACCGATCATTTTCATTTTTTGTTATTCATTTTCTTTCGTTCATATTTTTAGGGGGAGAAAATTTGAAAATTCAAAAAAAAAGTAGTGTTTGTTTGAATTTTAGGGGGAGAAATTGGAAAATAGAAAATATAAAAAAAATGAATGAAAAGTTGAGAAATTGATTCGACAAAAAGCGAGAAATGATAGCACATCAGCATATACGTTTATTTGCCATGGATAGATTAAGTCTAAAGGCTGTAGGTTCTTGTATAATCTTTGAATGTGCATGACTAATCTGATATCTGCAAGTAAGATATAAATATAAAGCTTGCCTGATGATCTTCGGTTATTTGCTTCTTGTTGATTGCTGTGTGATGATTCTGACAAAAATAGAATAAAGAGATATCTTAATGAATGCATGTTTTCAGCTTGAAAGATTTAAACTTGTTTGATTTTCTTTATTTTCTCAAACGATCGGTGCGTATCGAAAGATCGACCTGATTGTTGTTTGTTTGAGGTTCTGCTTTATTTTTCTTGGTGTTTCGTATAATTCATCGGACGTTCTCTATGTATACGGAAGTATCGACCTGATCATTGTTGAATTATACAACTTCAAATTGTTTTGCTTTCTTATTTTCCCAAATACTTGGGCTTTCTCTGCGTGTCCACAAGACCGACCTGATTGCTAGGTATTTGGGGTTTTGTTTTATTTTTGCATGACTCATCAAGGATTATTAAATCTCTAAGAAAATTTGCTTCTACATGATAAACATAATGATTTGTCAGTATTTCTAATAGAGTGGAGGCTGAGTTCTCGGATGCATGATAATATTACCTTAAGCATATCTGAAAACGATAAAAATGATTGGTTCGTGCTGAAATAAACTCAAATGTTGTATTTACAATTATCTTGGCTTGCATGCTGATTAAGACCGAAATTGAAATGTGCTAGATGCGTTATGTCTGATATGATCTCGCGTCGTGATCTTTCTCGTAAAATACCAAAAATAGAGTCTAATTTTGTATTGCATTTTATTTTTAATATCAGAAAAATCAAAAAGATTTTTGGTGTGTTTTAGCATAAATTTTTGCGCCAAGATTAACTTATGTTGGATTCTCGAAGAGAAGTATTGCGCCAAGATTAACTTATGTTGGCTTGAAAATGGAAAACCGCATTTCTGTATTCTGAAATTGCAGGTTCTGTGTTGTCAAGACTCAAACATGATGAAAGGGGGAGTTTGAAGTATCGTTCACAAATGGATCTTAAAGTTCAAAGATTATTCAAGAGTGATCCAGCCATCCAAGCTCTATAGCTGACAAGAAATTTCAAGTTGAAGATCAGATGCAGTAATGCTAAAGATTGAAGACTGAAGTTTAGTTAGCATAGATACACTACACGTTAAGGGGGAGTTTGTTAGAGCATATTCCTATGCTACAAAGTGTCTCGTGTATTGTATCTAATTGAGCGTGTGTTAGTGAGTCTTAGTGTCAACTTACCAAGGACAGCATACCATGTGGTACGCTCCATGGTCCACTGTACCAATTGGTCCGCCAGTTGGTACGCAGGTTAATAAGTTGTCACTATAAATACTTTGTGTTAGAGAGGGCTCTATCCCTTCTGTCACTCTACACTTTGTGTGTGTGCCGAGAGAGAGAGAGAGAGAGAGAGAGAGAGAGAGAGAGTAGAGAGAGAAACTGTTTACATTGTAATCTTCAAGTGATTCAATAAGAAAACTCTTATTTACCTTTTGTATACTAGATCGATTGATTCTATCAACAGTAAGATCATTCCGTGTACTTACAATACTAATGTCAACAACATGTTTTACTAGCATTATCACCTAAGCCACTTAAACGAGTGTTAGAACATGTTATGATGTCTAATGCTAGGTCTAGGTGTTTTGTCTATGTAATTAGTCATTTTGTATAATCTGGTCCCAGCGTACCAGTGGACGAACCAGGTGGTACGCAGCCACGGACCACTTGGTACGTGAAGTTCTGTGTATGAGAGAAGTTGCGAGAGTTGAAGTCTTAACTGTGTGTTTTCCATAGTGTTTGCTCTCTGTTTTCTCTCTGTACTCTTGAGTTTGGTTATCAATAAACGAAACGTTTATTTATATCGTGTTATCGAATTGATCGAGATCATGCATTAGTAAGATCCAGTCCAGTGTTTTACAAGTGGTATCAGAGCTTCGTTGCTCTTTTGCTGTGATCTTTGATCAGTTTTTTCGATTCTAGAGAGAGAAACAACTCGTTTGGTTCAAATTTCATCATTTCGTCTCGGTTTTATGTTAAATCTATTCGAAATTTGCTTCCAAAATGATCCGTGAGTGTTTTCGTTGAGTCCTGTGTCGTTCTCTCGTCCAAAAAATCAAAATCAGTCAAATTCAGTCGAATTTCATTTGGTATGCTTCTGGTCCGGCTCAAGAACACATTGGTAGGACGCTGGTCCGTACAGCAATCTTCATCGTGTGTGTGGTATGTTGCACTTGGTCCGTAAGGAAATCTCCTTCGTTGGTCCGTGGCAGTTACTAACTGGTATGTTGGTAGTTACGCCGTACCAGTCTGATCCGTTCCAAATTTGGTACGTAGAGAAAGTGATCCGCTGGTGGTACGCCTTTGTTATTCTGGTTCGAGTGTGGTACGTTGTGAGAAGTGGTACGTTGGTTTTGATTCTAGTACGCAGATCGACATTTTGGTACGTTTGAGCAGTTTTTGAGAAATTCATCATGGATCCGTTCCAAGCCTTTGCTGCAATGTCTACAACCGTTCAAGTTCTTCTGAAATACGATAACGAGATAGGAACTACGAATAACGTTCCTAAGTTGATGAAATTCGAAGATTTCCATAATTGGAAGACTTGTTATGAATCGTATATTGGTGTGACAGATGTAACCGTATGGACTCCTATGCTTGATGGGTATGAAGTTCTAAAGTTCACAAGTGGAGAATTTGTTGGTCAAGTGAAGCCTTACAATAAGATGAATGATGCTGAGAAAGAAGCATTTAAATTGGAGAAAAAGGCGTACTCTAACTTGTCAATGGCTCTACCTAAGGATATCTTGCATCAACTTAAAATGCATACAACATCGAAAACATTGTGGAATGCATTGTGCAATAGGTGTGAAGGCAATGCTCAATATAAGAAAAGCAAAAAGAAAGTTTTGCTGAGAGAGTATGATAACTTTTGTCACGTTCAAAATGAGACAATCAATGATCTAATATCAAGGGTATCACACTTGGTGAGTGAGCTAGAAATAGTTTGAGTGAAGAAGGAGGCTGGTGAATTGAAAGAGAAGCTTCTAGATGCTTTACCAGCAAAGTGGGAAGGATATATTCTGCTTTTAACTCATGATAAGAGTTTTGATGAGATTTCGTATGATGACCTAACAAGAAACTTGTTAGCTAGAGAACTAGATATGATGCGAGTGAAGACTCTTCCAGCACAAGTTCAGAATCCGGATGTTTATTTTGGCGAAAATGCTTCGACAATGCATGCTAAAGCTAAAACTAGCACAAACCCACCAACTACTGCTTTTTATGTTGAAAATTCATTGAGTGGTCATGCTAGTGTATCTAGGGGTTCTTCTGGTGAGAGTTATACTAAAAAAGCTGCGGTGACATATCCAGTTTACTCCAATCAATCTGCTTCTGCACCAAATCAGAGTGCTTTTTCTGCCAAAACTACAAACGATTTCATGGCTCTGTTTTTGGCAATGGTTTCTTCATATGATGGGGTAGTAGCTGGAAAGTTGACTAGTGCTGAGTTAACATATGAAGATTATGAACAAATTGATGCTGATGATCTAGAACTTATGGACATCAATTGGTCCATGGCAATGCTTTTTCGAAGAGGTAAGAAGTATATGCAAAGAACGGGATGCAAAGATTTATATCCTGAAGGAAAGCTTGGATTCGACAAATCCAAAGTTCGTTGCTATAATTGTCAAAATTATGGTCACTTCGCAAAGGAATGCAATAATGCAAAGAAGCATAAAATCTTCAAAATTATTTCAGAAGTATGCAGCTCAGAGTTCAAAAGCATCAGGAAGCAATTCTACTCCATCAAGTTCAAATGCAAATGCTTCGAATCAAGATTCTAAAGCTTTGGTTTCTCAAACTGGAGAAGGTTATGACTGGGGAGCAGATTATCTTGATGAATCTGCATTTCTGTGCATGGAAGTGAGAGATGTAAAAGTTGAAGATGATCTGGAACTTCTAGGTGAAGACTTCTTTGTTGAAGGCCATCAAGCCTTTATGGCTAACATTCAGGTTGACTCTAAACCTTGCGAGCATTGCATGACCTCTGCTAACAAATTGAAGGAACTTTCTAATGAGAAAGTTATGTATTATGACAAATACATGTTGGCAGAGGAGAACACAAAAATATACAAACAAAGGTGGGAGGCCGTTAAGGCTGAACTGAAAAGTGAACATGCATCGACTTTGAGCACCAAAACTGAATTAAATAACAAGACTGAAGATTACATTTTTTTGTGAAAAGAAACTTGCTGAAGCTAATGCTAAAATTTCTGAATTGAACATTCAAATTTTAGATCTTAAAAGACAACTTGAAAATTTTAAAAACTCAGCGTCCTTTGCAAAGATGAAACCCTAAAAGAGGTGGGCAAATCTTGATGCTCCAAAATCAAATGAGTCAAGTGATTCTGTAGGTGACAAACCAACTGGTTATGTCAAATTGACACCTTTGGAGCAAGCTATTAAGATAAAAAACTGAGAAGAAAATGAAAAATTTTGAAAATGAAAATTTTGCTAAAGGCCAAGATCTTTTTTATGAAAAAGACTTAGTAACAGCTAGCAACACAACCACACCGGATGCTAATGCAATTACGGTTGCTCCTCCAAAGTCTGTCAAGTTTAGTGGTGTTGGTTTTGGATTAGTTTCTGAAAAATCTGAGGTCAATCAAAAGAAATCTCAGGTAGTTCAGAAAAATGATAAGAAATTGAAAGGGAAAATGGAAACTAGTGAATCATCTCAGAAAATCAGAATGTATTGTCTCAAAGGTAGTTACCATATATTTTCTGATGAGATATTCTCGTTATGCTGTGTTGATCCAAAACGGGTTGCCTAAGGTGTTTTATGTTGATTCCGGGGAGAATGGTGTGTCTGATCATGGTAGTGGGGAAAGTGGATCGTTGCTAAACCTTAGAACGAGTCCAAATGATTAGGATGCTCAAAAGTCATACACTCCAAATGATCAGAAATCTGTTTCAAAACCAAAAACTTCCAAATACTCACCAAAGAGTTTTTACAACTCTGATGGTCGGTTTTCCATTAAAACAAATGATTTTGATTACAAATCCTATGGGTTTTGTGATGATTATGATTTCTATGATGATTTTGGTAAATTTAAACAAAACAAAGCTCAAAGGGTCAAACCAAAATAGTATGCTGATCAATGTGGAGTTGATGAATATGGTTTTTATAACCAATTTGGGTATATTAACCCTTTGCCCAAATCTATTCCAAAGCATAAATCCCGAAGGTTTAATGCTAAAACATCAAGGGGAGTGGTTAAGCAAAAGTCTGATGATAACACCTCGACTGATTCAGGAAACAGTTTTCCTATGGTCTTTGTTGATCGTAGGCGGTGTTATCATTGTTATCAACAAGGTCATCTCAGAAATAGATGTCCGATTTTGGCAAAGAAACGAGCTTCCGCTGTTAGTAAAGATAAATCTGATTCCGTTTCTAAGCCAAAGGAGATAGGTGAAAAGGTGGTAACAAAACCAATTTTCAAACAAGATAAATTTTTCAAACATCAAAAATCTTTTGGAAGTTCATCTTCGGGTGTCTCTGCTACTGATTCATCTATCCCGGTCGACCCAAAGCTAAAAGTGGCTGCCTAAATTGTCCTCAAAAGCCACTTAAGACTTTTCTGAAGATACCGGTCGACCCAAAGCTGAAAGCTTGGGTCCAGATTCTCACTAATTATTTGCTTATATATGCAGGGTGCTCGCAAGCCAGTTGTCAACAACTTCTGGGTAGTTGATAGTGGAGCATCCAGGCACATGACGGGTAATATTTCTCTGCTTTCAGACGTCAAACCTATTAACAGAGGAAATGTTACCTTTTGAAATTGCTTGAGCATGTGGATCGTCTGCTTAATCGTTATGAAATCAATGTAATATGAGTTGGAACACAAAGAGTAAATACAAATGACTTGTATTAAGCACAGAGATGACCACAGAGTACACATAGAATATATATGACCAAGAAGCTTATCAATTATATTACAAGACGACTATTTATACACACTTGAATCTCGCTGGTCCGAACCTCAGGTTCGGACCTGTCCGAACTCCAGGTTCGGCCAAGGTTCGGCCAGACCTAATCTTGCATGTCTTCATCTTGTATTCGATACTTCACATGACGATCAGGACCATGTATCAACAAACTCCCCCTCGGCATGTGTAGTATCATCTCCTCTATTAAAACTTGTATCTTGTACCTTCAATCAAACTCTTCCTCGGTCTTGACGATGATTTTAATCTTGAATACTTGATATTGTATCGTGAGTAATCTCTCTTTATCAACAATCTTCAGAAGACTTGAAGTTATGATGTTCTCTTCCACTTAGAAACATGCCAACATAAATAATCTTGGTGCAAAACGTCTCTTTGAGACTCCAAGATATTTTGATTTTGAAAATGAATTCGTATTCCGTGTTGATCAATCGAAAACAAATCAGAAACAAAATCTTTTTGGCTTTAAGAAACTTTATATTAAAACACACCTAAAATCTTTTTGGTATTTTCCGATAAGAAAAGTAAATGCATAACAGAATCAGACACTATTTTTGTCTTTTGCGAGAAAGATCACAACTAGGGATCATATTGGTCATAACATGCTGAACTACACTTCAATTTTGATTATTGAAGCACATAAGCCATGTCGATTGCAGATATAATTTGTCCAACTTTAAACTCTGGCACAATCATACTCATAACATCTGGATATGTTAAAGTATTGATTAGTTTTGCATTGACCAGTGTACCCCACACTATCAGACATACTCCGATATGCATTAAAATTGATGTATTTTGTGATTTCATTTGTGATTTTAATCACATAATGATTGTAACCATGATATAGTTAACTATGTTCCATGCAAAAAGAAATAAGAACGTTAAATCGTCTACCTTAAGGTCGATCTTTCGATACGCAGTTAAGGCCTCGAATTTAACAAAATAAGAAAATAAAACAAGTTGAAATTGTATAACCCAACAACAATCAGGTCGGTACTCCCGTACACGCAGAGAAAGTCCGATGAGTTATACGAAACACCAAAGAAAATAAAGCAGAACGTCAAACGAAGAACGATCAGGTCGGTCTTGTGGACACGCAGAGAAAGTCCGATCGTTTGACAAAATAAAGAAAAACAAACAAGTTTATATCTTTGCAAAATGAACACATGTATACACAGTGACTTCTCATTTTATTTCACATATCTTTTTTTCTTTTTTTCTTGATATATCATGAGATACGTATCAAGATGTCGTCCACTAGATCAAGCATCAGATTTAGTGTATATCACATGTGAATACATTCTGATTTGCCGAGCCTACCTTACACATCGATCAAATGGTCTTATGGCTTTTTCACTTACTTTATCCATGAGTCCAAACGATGTCAGCCAATGTACCATCATTTCCCAATCATGTCGGATACAATTTCTCATTTTTCAAAGTTTGACTTTTTTGAATTTTTCAATGTTTTTGTCTTTTCCAAATTTCTCCCCCTAAAAATGACAACTCTATTTATAGATTTTCATTTTTACAACTTGACAAAACAACACATTTTTTTTGAATTTTTGTAAAAACTAACTCCTCCTCAGAATGAGACGAAGTGAAAAACAAGAAAAATTGATCAACCAACACGAATACTAGCAGGTTAGCCTTCTGAAAACAAAATTTGATTTTAAAATTCAGTTTAAGTTAGCACAAATATTTCACAATCAGCAATTTCCCAATCACCAAAAGGTCTTCCTAAAATACCTGTTTTACACCAAATAAAACATTAGTAGCTTGGGGACCGACCCGATTCAACAGTGTCGGGTCGCCCGGTGTCTTCCACATAGTCGTTGTTGGCCATGGAAACAACTTTTTCGTATCCAAATTTGTAAAACTTTCAATTTTTGATCAGAAGCTGAATCAGATTCAACCGACGTACTTGGTTTAGATCAAGACAATTTACGAGTTGATTTAATCGTTGGAGACTAGGGTTCATAAAAAAATTGACCTTTGTTATCCACATATTTGGCAGTTTTGTGGATATATGCAGTCGTCGGACAATCAGCAGCAAGATGTCCCGGTTGACGATATACATAACAAAGTCGTTCTCTAAAAATGTTTGAAAATTGTTTTGAATTTTGAAAACCAGAGTAATGTTCAGAATCAAAGTTATCAAAGAAATAATCAGAAGAATCATACCTAGGAGATGGACTCCGTGAAGATGATGACCTTCCAGAATAATAAGAAAATTCTTTCTGAGCCGATGATTTATTTGCAACTTGTGCTTTAGGAACCTTTGCAGCTTTCACTGGTTTCTTTGCTTGAATCGGCTCTTCCTTCACTTGATAACTCAATCCTTTGTGTTTAAATCCTTAACGCTTTAGAAAATTAGAAGAAGAACCCGAAGTTTCTCTTGCCTTAGCTTCGCTAGTGAATTTGGCTTTGATATCCTTCAGCTTGTTCTTTTCAATCAAAACTTTTTCTTCTTCGGTTGCAGATGAAGAACTCAAAGCAACCTTATCAAACACATTTTCATTTTCCAACAAAACAGACCTTGATACAAATTTTGGAGCTTCACCCAAAGACTTTTCTTTCTTCTTAGACTTAGACTTGTTCTTCTTGAGTTGAGTGGCAAATTTTGAATAATCATGCACTTCAGCTTTAGGTTCAAACGGAGCATAAGTAACTTCAATTAAATCCACTGGTTGAGGAACCAAGTGAACATCCTCCTTCTTAGAACTCTCCGTACTCTGATCCTGCTTGTATAAGAAATTTAGCAATGTCGGTGACAAATTGCAGTTCTTCACTTACCTTTTCAACTCCAAAATTTCCAATTTCAAATCATTAATCTTTTGTTGAGCTTCAAACACCCCTTTCTGTGACTTGATGCATTTTTCATTAAGATCATCATATTCATAAGTTTGTAGCTTTCGAATCTCACATTCAGCAAATAATTCTTCAAGAACACTTTCTCTCTTTTGCTTATAGATCTCAACATCTTTAGTCAATACCTCATTCTTGTCTCGATAAAGAAATTCTCATCTTGAAGCATAGAAATTTTATTTTGAAGCTTCTCAACAGTAATAGCAGTTTTAGCAATAAGAGCAGTAGCTTCCTCATACTTTTGCTGAACCGGATAACTCTTCTCAAATAAATTTTCAAAATCTTGGGCTGCGTCTAAAGCTTCAGCTTTGGCTTTCTCACATTCCTTAGCCAATTGAGCCTTTTCCTTCAAAGCATTTTCATGAACATGAACCAACTCATAATACTTCTTTTGAAAATCTTCCAACTCCTTCTTGAACACAACAATTTCTTCAGTTGATGTTTTAGAACACTGTTCAAACCATTCAATCTCCTTATGTAATTTTACACATGCAAGACATTTAGATTCTCCAACCTTTAAACTATCAGCAACTTTTGGTAAACTTTCTTGTACCAAGGATTCACTTGAATAAGAATCAGAATCAGTCAACAAGCTGTCATCATCATCATGACGAGCAGTCAATGCAATGCTAAATGGAGCATGATTCTTTTTAGCTGCTGAATCTGCATTCTAGGCAAATTCATCTGGATGCCAGAATGTTTCTGTCAGATTATTAGCAAAAGTAACATATTTCTTCTCAACTTTATCAGCTTCATTTGACGGATGAAAAACTATATGTGCATGTTGACCAGTTTTCAATTTACTATCAGCAGAACTTGGACATTCTCGAGCAAAGTGACCATAAATGGAACACCTATAACATTTCACCTTCGATTTGTCCAAACCAATCTTACCATCCTGATTCAATCTCTTCTTACCAGTTCTATTGAAAACTTTCTTCGTTCTTCGAACCAACATAGCATACTGCCAATTCAGATCCATTTCCTCCAAATGATCATAATCAATTTGATTGTAATCTTCATTTGCCAACTCAGCATTACTCACAGCACCAGTGATAACACCAAAATATGAAGATACTAATGCAGACATCAAAGCATTATAATCATCCATAGTTTGAACAGACAATGCACTTTGAGTCGAAGAACTAGGAATCGAAATAGTACAACCAGCAGAAGAATAACTTGGAATTTCAGATTTACCTGCCAGAAATGCTGTAGAGGGTGCAGAACTAAGAATAGTAGATATCCCAGCATTCAGGGCTGAATCATAGTTACCATAATACACTGTAGGATTTTGAACTTGCTCAGACAATGACTTATTGACCTTTACCTCCATATCCCTTGCTTGGATTCTTTGAATCAGATCATTAAATGACAATTTTGAAAAATCTTTATCATGATTGACCATCATCACATAATTTTCCCATTTCTATTTCTCTGGTAACGCTTCCAAAATCTTTTCTTCCTTTTCAACTTCATATTTTGTAAGATTTACCAACTTCATTTCACTCATTAAATGAGCAAATCTTGCAATCAGATTTGGAATCGATTCATTTTGATAATGCTTGAAACTATCAAATTCCTTCTTCAACACCTTTTGTCGACTTTTCTTATATTGGTCATTGCCTTCACATCGCTTTTCTAAAGCATCCCACAAACTCTTTGCTGTGTAGTTACTTGAGAATTGATGTAATAAATCTGTAGGCAATGCCATTGTTAAAGTACCATATGCCTTCTTCTCAGCTTGATACGCTTTCTTTTGTTCTCCTGAAAGCTTTCTTTGAAAAATTGGTTCCCCGTCTTCACCTTTAGGATAAACATATGACTCAGAATATGACAACCACATATCAATATCATTTGCAGAAACATATGCTTCAAATCGTGTAATCCAACTATGATAATCTTCCAATTTGAGCAATTTAGGAACTTTCTGACTTGTTCCGATTTCATTATCATAGTTCATCATCGTTTGCATCGTAGTCTGAACCGAATTTTGAATAGCCGCAAACGCTTGAAAATCGGACATTTTGAAAAGTCTGGTTACTGTTCACTCCGAACCTAGTCCGAACCTACGCCGAACTAACCCCGAACTTAGTCCGAATCTAATCCGAACACAAATGACCGAACGTCGTCCGAACTTCAACTTCAGACCAAACAATCAAGACTAGGCCGAACTCTCACCGAACGTCGACCAAACTTGGACAGAACTATCGCCAAACCTCACCGAACTCTCACGGAACCACAATATCGACCGAACTTCGTCCGAACCTCTGAGTTCGGAGCGGTTACTCCGAAGTTGTCCGAACCTCAGACGAGACCAAGCTCACTCGACACCATTTTCTCGATTTTCAGTGTTTTTGTCTGGAATTTTCGATAGGAATTTAAGCAAACTCGATAGAAACAAATTAGGAACGAATTTTTGACTTGAAGCACACTCGAGAAGATCAAACGAACTCAACAATGAATGACATTTTTGCAAAAACGTGAATTTTGAGTCAAAACTTCAAAAAACAGAGATTTCCGACCAGTAGAGTAAACCAAATGCTCTGATACCACTTGAAATTGCTTGAGCGTGTGGAACATCTACTTAATCGTTATGAAATCAATGTAATATGAGTTGGAATACAAAGAGTAAATACAAATGACTTGTATTAACCACAGAGATGACCACAGAGTACACAGAGAATATATGACCAAGAAGCTTATCAATTATATTACAAGACGACTATTTATACACACTGAATCTCGCTGGTCCGAACCTCAGGTTCGGACCTGTCCGAACTCCAGGTTCGGCCAAGGTTCGGCCAGACCTAATCTTGCATGTCTTCATCTTATATTCCATACTTCACATGACGATCAGGACCATGTATCAACACCTTTGCTGGCAATAAAGGTGGAAGAATTACCGGAGAAGGAAAAATGGGTAACGAGAAGGTCACGTTTGATAAAGTGCAATTTGTGGAAGAACTGCAACACAACCTGCTGAGTGTATCACTGATTTGTGATAAGCAGGTACACTGCTGCTTTCACAAGTTCTGAGTGCCTGATTCTGAAACCTGGAATTCAAATCCCCGATGATTGGATTGTGATGCGTGCGCCAAGATTTCGTGATCTGTATGTGTTAAACATAAATCAATCTTCGTCTGATGTAGCTGCTACTTGTTTTATCTCAAAGGCTACTGAAAAAGATTCAATTTTGTGGCATCGCCGAATGGGACACATCAACTACCGCAAGATGAATTACTTAATTAATCATAATCTTGTAGAAGGCGTTTCGAAGAATCGGTTTTCAATCAATGATATGTGTGTTTCCTGTAAGAAAGGAAATCAACGGAAGAAGTCTCATCCTTCCAAACTACTTAATTCGATTGTCACTCCGTTAGAGCTGCTTCATATGGATCTTTTTGGTCCGATGAATGTTCGAAGTGTTGACGGGAGTTTTTATTGTTTGGTGATAATGGATGATTTTTCCTGTTTCTCATGGGTGGCGTCGCTGCATTCAAAGGATGAAACTCCAGATACTATTCAGAAATTGTTGTCCAAGTTTGAATTGATGTCCAAGTTTGAATTGATGTATAAATACAAAATCTGTCGTATTCGTACTGACAATGGTACCGAATTCAAGAATGTTAAAATGACAGCTTTCTGTGATTCTCTTGGAATTGTACAAGAATTCAGTGCGTTGTATACTCCTCAACAAAATGGATTTGCTGAAAGAAAGAATCGAACATTGATTGAGACGGCACGAACTATGCTGTCTGATGCACATTTACCGGTCAAGTTTTGGTCTGAAGTAGTTCACATTGCATGTCATGTGCTCAATCGTGTTCGGATTGTCAAGCGATTCAACAAGACAAGTTATCAATTGCTTAAGGGTCGTAAGCCGAATCTTCATTTCTTAGAGCCCTTTGGGTGTTTGTGCACGATTCTCAAGGAACGTGGGAAGTTTGAAGCCAAAGCTGTTGAAGGCATCTTTGTTGGATATCAGTATCCAATGAAACGGGTTTATTTTTGTAGAAGCATATATAGTGTCTAGTGCTAGGTCTTGTATCTATTATGTTTTGTGTAATCTGGTCTCAGCGGACCACGGGCGGACCAGATGGTACGCCCGGACCATCTGGTACGCTGGTTAGTTGGTCCGCTGGCCAGAACTAGTATAAAAAGGTTTAGCTCGTTTAGAGGAGAGTAGTTGTGAGGTTTGAGTTCTAAACTGTGTGTTTTTGTAAGGTGAAACCTTTTATACTTTCTCTCTCTAAAGGCTGAGCAATAAAGAAGTGTTATTTACCTTTGTGTTTACCGAATTGAGATCGTTATGCATTAGCAAGACCGTTCCTGTGTTCTACAAGTGGTATCAGGGCTAGATTGCTCATTTGCTGTGATCTACAGTTTGGTTTTTGAGATTTGAAGAAAGTCACAACGTTTGGGGTAAGAATTTGACCATTTCTACTCGGTTTTACGTCGATTCTGCATATCTTTTACGTTCAAAGTGATCATGGAGTGTTTTGGCTGAGTTCTGACCTGATTACACGATCGAAACATCAATTTTTGTGAAAAATTATTCGATTTATACTGGTCCGGATGTGGTCCGCCGGATGAGTTTTGTGGTCCGCCGGATGAATTTTCTGGTCCGCTAGTATATCTTCATCAGTAATCTTGTCCGCTGCTTGTGGTCCGCTCAAGCAATCTTCTTATTCTAATCCGTAGCAGTTCCAGCGCACCATTTCGTCCGCGACAGTTATTTCAGCGGACCATCTGATCCGTTCTTTATAATTCTGATCCGCGAGAAGAATTCTGGTCCGCTGCTTCTAATTTGATCCGGTTCTCGTCCGCTAGTTGAAATTTTGTCCGGAGATCGATTTTCTGATCCGGTGATTTGCTTTCTGGTCCGCTAGCACAGTTTTTAAGAAAAGTTATCATGGATCCATTCCAGGCCTTTGCTACGATGTCGTCAACTGTACAAGCGTTATTGAACTATGATAATGAAATAGGAACTACCAATAAGGTTCCTAAATTGATGAAGTTTGAGGATTTTCACAATTGGAAAACCCGATATGAATCATACATCGGTGTCACGGATGTCACCGTTTGGACTCCAATGTTGGATGGCTATACAATCCCAAAGTTTACCACGGGTGAATTTGCTGGTCAAGAAAAGCCATACAACAAAATGAATGATGCTGAAAAGGAATCTTTCAAACTGGAAAGAAAAGCTTACTCAAATTTGTCGATGGTATTACCAAAGGATATATTGCATCAATTTAAGATGCACACAATGTCAAAGGCTTTATGGGAAGCATTGTGCCATAGATGTGAAGGAAATGCACAATATAAGAAGAGTAAGAAAAAGGTGTTGTTGCGAGAGTACGATAACTTCTGTCATGTACCTAATGAAAGCGTAAATGATCTGATTTCAAGATTATCTAATTTGGTGAATGAGCTGGATATCGTTGGGGTGAAAAAGGATGCTGGAGTACTGAAAGAGAAACTTTTGGATACTTTGCCAGCAACTTGGGAAGGATATATTCTAGTTGTTAACTCATAACAAGGATTTCGATGATATCACATATGATGATCTTACTCGAAATTTGCTAGCCCGAGAGTTGGATATGAGACGTGTAAAAAATTTACCAACTCAAGTTCAAAATCCAGATGTCTATTTTGGTGATAATGCGTCAACGATGCATGCAAAGGCTAAAGCAAATCCTAATCCACCAACAACGGCATTTTATGTGGAAAACACTTCGAGTGGTCATGCAAGCGTGTCAAGAGGTTCATCAAGTGAAAGATATTCTACCAAAGCTGATGTTACATATCCGGTGTATTCTAATCAATCTTCAGCTGCTTCAAATCAGAATGCTTTTTCAGCAAAAACCACAAATGATTACATGGCGTTATTCTCGGCAATGATTTCGTCCTACGATGGAGTGATAGCTGGAAAGCTGACTAGTGCTGAACTGACTGAAGAAGATTATGAACAAATTGATCCAGATGATCTAGAGTTAATGGATATTAATTGGTCGATGGCAATGCTTGTGAGAAGAGGTAAGAGGTTTATGGAGAAGACTGGGCGTAAAGATCTTAATCCTGAAGGCAAATTGGGATTTGATAAATCTAAAGTCAGATGTTATAATTGTCAAAATTATGGACATTTTGCAAAAGAGTGTACCAAGGCAAAGAAACAGGAGACTTCAAGGTTATTTCAGAAATATGCCTCTAAAAGTAACCAAGGGTCGGGAAACAATGCAACTCCATCAAGTTCAAATGCAGCTGCTAGTGGATCCAACACAGAATCTAAAGCTTTAGTCTCGCAAAACTGTGAGGGTTACGACTGGGATGCAGATTTTCCTGATGAATCTGCATTGTTATGCACTGAGGAGAGGAATGTAACAATTGAAGATGATTCTGATCTTCCAGGAGAAGACTTCTTTGCTGAGGGTCATCATGCATTCATGGCTGATGTTCAGGTTAATTCTAACGTCTGTGAATTTTGCACAACAACTGCCAATCATCTGAAAGAACTTTCTGATGAGAAAGTCATGTATCATGATAAATACATATTGGCAGAAGAAAATGTCACAATCTATAAACAAAGGTGGGAGGCCGTTAAGGCAGAACTAAAAAGTGAGCATGCTTTGATTCTAAGCACAAAAATTGAGTTAAATAATAAAACTGAGGATTATATTTTTTGTGAGAAAAAGCTTGCAGAAGCTAATTCAAAAATTTCTGAATTAAACATTGAAATATTGGATCTTCAGAGGCAATTGGAAAATTTCAAAAATTCATCTTCCTTTGCCAGTTTTCTGTGCAAAGATGAAAATTTAAAAGATGTGCTTAAAGAATCAGGGTGTACTTCAGTTCCACCACCGATTTTGCATGGGAAAGGCCCCAATGAATCGAATATCAAACCAGCTGTTGTGTTTGATTATTCCAGTTTTACTGAAGGAGTATCTGACAAATACAAAGACACTCATAAGAGGAAGCCTTTGAAAAATGTGTCCAAAACTGTCAATGTGGTTCTCAAACAGTCTGAGACTCATGATTCTATGGTAAAGTCATCTAAAAGTGTAAACCTTACACCTTTAGAAGCTGCTCAGAAAGTCAAAGAAACTGAAAAGAAAATGAAAGAATATGAAAATTCAAAATTTGCAAAAGGTCGTAATTTGTTTTATGAACAAGAATCTGTAACTAAGAGCAATACAATCACACCAGATGTTCATTTAATACCGGTACCTTTGTCAAAGTCGGAAAAGTTCAATGGTATTGGTTTTGGACATCCTGATGAACTTTCTAAGGTCAATCAGAAGAAACCTGAGAAAGTTCAACAGTCTGAAAAGAAGAATGGTAAGTCTGGGAATGTAGATGTAAAACAGAAAGGTAAAGTTGAGATGGGTGAGTGTTCTAAGAAAGTGCAAATGTATTCTATGAAAGGTAGTGATACCATATTTTCGGATGAAGAATTTCCACTATGTTGTGTTGACCCAACCAAAATTTCCAAAGTGTTTTATGTTGATGAAAAAGAAGAATCTGTGTCTAAACATAAAACTGAGAAAAATGGTTCCTTGTTGAAACTTAAGTCTAGTCCTGATGATCAGACATTTTTCACAAAGTCAAAAACGTCAAAGTACTCACCTAAGAATTTTTATAATTCTGATGGAAAATTTTCAGCTAAAATAAATCGTTTTGACTATGAAGCATATGGTTTTTGTGAAGATTATGATTTTTACGATGATTTTGGGTCATATGAAAACCACTTTGGACAGTTTGAGAAAATAAAAAATGATCGTGTCAAACCCAAAGGGTATGCTGATAAGTGTGGCGTTGATGAGTTTGGTTTTTATAACCAATCTGGCTATATTAAACCACTATTTAAACCTCTCCCTAAGCACAAATCGCAAGGATTTAATGCTAAGGCCCCGATGAGAGAGGCACGACACATGTCTGATGATAACATTTCACTTGATTCAGGATCTCATTTTCCTGTTGTGTTTGTTGATAGAAGGAGATGTTATCACTGTTATCAGAAAGGTCACATACAAAATCGTTGTCCTGTGTTACAAAACATTTTTTCAAAAGAGAAAAATTTTCCAAAACTAAGAAATCGGTTGATAGTTCATCTTCAGATAATGTCACCACTGATTCATCTGTTCCAGTAATCAGGCAAAAGTGGCTGCCTAAAATGACTTCTAAAGCCACTGAAGATTTTTCAGAAGACACAAGTCGACCCAAAGCTGAATGCTTGGGTCCAGATTCTCACTAATCAATTGCTACTATGTGCAGGGTGCTCGAAAGCCAGCTGTCAACAACTTTTGGGTTATTGATAGTGGAGCATCCAGGCACATGACTGGTAATCTCTCCTTGCTTACCGATGTCAAACCAATCAATGGTGGGGGAGTTACCTTTGCTGGCAATAAAGGAGGTAGACTCACTGGAGAAGGAAAAATGGGAAATGACAAAATTACATTTGACAAAGTTCAATTTGTGGAAGAGTTGCAGCACAATCTCTTGAGTGTCTCACAAATATGTGATAAGCAGTACACCACTGCGTTCACAAGTTCTGAATGTATCATTTTGAAGCCTGGAATTCAAATTCCTGATGATTGGATAGTGATGCGTGCACCTCGGTTTCGAGATTTATATGTTTTGAATATGAATCAGACCTCGTCTACAGTGTCGGCTACATGTTTCTTATCCAAAGCCACTGAAAAAGAGTCAATTTTTTGGCATCGCCGTATGGGTCATCTTAACCATCGCAAGATGAATTATCTGGTTAATCACAATTTGGTTGAGGGGGTTTCTAAGAATCGTTTTTCATTTAATGATGTGTGCGTTTCATGCAAAAAGGGGAAGCAACAGAAAAAGTCTCATCCGTACAAACGTGTTAATTCAATTGTTACTCCATTGGAGCTACTTCATATGGATCTTTTTGGTCCTATGAATGTAAGCAGTGTGGATGGAAGCTTTTACTGTTTGGTAATTACGGATGATTTCTCGTGTTTCTCTTGGGTAGCGTCTTTACATTCAAAAGATGAAACTCCAGCAACTATTCAGCGTTTATTGTCCAAGTTTGAGAATTTGTACAAGCACAAGATTTTTCGCATTCGTACCGACAATGGTACTGAATTCAAGAACGCAACATTGAAAGCATTTTGTGATTCTTTCGGAATTTCACATGAATTCAGTGCACCATACACTCCACAACAAAACGGAGTGGCTGAGAGAAAGAATAGAACTTTAATAGAGACCGCACGAACTATGTTAACTGATGCGAATCTACCAATTCGGTTCTGGTCTGAGGCAGTTCATACTGCTTGTCATGTGCTTAATAGAGTTCTTATTGTTAAGCGGTTCAACAAGACTTGTTATCAATTACTCAAAGGTAGAAAGCCGTATTTAGATTTTCTCGAACCATTTGGGTGTTTATGCACTGTTCTCAAAGGTGGTGGTAAATTTGAAGCTAAGGCTATGGAGGGCATCTTTGTTGGTTATCAGTATCCAATGAAACGTGTCTATTTTCCGTCTTCAAAGACCATTGAGAGTCATTTGCATGTGGATTATCGAAGATATAGTTTTTTGAAACCCAAATCGGTTGATGGTTCTTCTTTTGATTATAAGACATTCTTTAATTCTTTCTTGGATGCACATTCTGAATCTGCTGATGAGCTTACTGAAGATATGACTGGTGTTCTTATACATACCATGCTTAATTCTGGATCATGCATTCCAAAGTTTTCACCTGCTTCTGGTTCTGCTTCATCTAGTCAGAATATTTCTGATTTAGAAACCATGAGTTCATCTGATGATGATGACAATACATTTCATGAAGCTGAATCTATACCTTTGGTTGATCCAGTTAATTTACCAAGCACAAGTTCGTCTGTCCCAAATACTTTAATGCCTGGTGAATTGTCAAGCTCAGAGGATGCAGATGCTACTCTTAATACTCTTGCTGATACGGTTGAGGTTCCTAATTCGACTAATCTCCGAATTCATTCTATTCATCCTCAAGAGAATATTATTGGAGATTTGACTTCTGGGGTGCGCACACGCCATCAGTTATCTGATAATGTGGATGCTTTGATTGCTGAAATTCGAGATTCGGGTGTTCAGAATGATATGTTTCATTCGTGTTTTCTGTCTCAAGTTGAGCCGACCAATGTTGAACAAGCGTTGGAAGATTCTTCTTGGGTTGAGGCTATGCAGGAGGAGTTGCAACAATTCCAGAAGTTGGGTGTCTGGCATCTTGTTGATCTTCCCAAAAATGCTAAGAAAGCGTGTGGCACTAGATGGGTGTTTAAGTGTAAGAAGGATGATCGTGGCATCATTGTTCGGAACAAAGTTCGATTAGTGGTTCAAGGATTTTCTCAAATTGGGGGCATTGATTTCAATGAGGTATATGCTCCAGTTGCGCGGATTGAAGCTATTCGAATCTTTTTAGCTTTCGCAGCATTTCATGGATTTAAAGTATATCAAATGGATGTTAAAAGTGTATTTCTCAACGGGAAGATTCGTGAAGAGGTTTACGTGATGCAGCCACCTGGATTCTATGATCCCGACTTTCCTGACCGTGTGTACAAACTCGACAAAGCGTTATATGGTCTCCATCAGGCCCCGAGAGCCTGGTATGAGACGCTTTCTACACATTTGCTCGACAACGGTTTTCGTCGTGGCACTGTAGATTGCACACTCTTTTCGAAGCGGTTTGGGAAAGATTTACTGCTTGTTCAGGTGTACATGGATGATATCATTTTTGGGAGCACGAATGACACATTGTGCAAAGAATTTGAGCGTGTCATGCAAACGAAATTTGAAATGAGTTCAATGGGCGAGATGGGATTCTTTTTAGGTCTTCAAGTCCACCAATCGGCCAAAGGCATCTTTCTACATCAATCGAAATATGTTACTGACATTTTGGCTCGGTTTAAGATTGGTGATGTTCGGATTCCAAGCACTCCAATACAGGTTTCTCATGGTCTTGGACCAGATGAGTCTGGTGCCAAAGTGGATCCAACATTATTTAGGGCTAAGATCGGTTCTTTAATGTATTTAACTGCTTCTCGTCCTGGCATCATGTTTGCTGTGTGTTTATGTGCTAGATATCAAGCTGCTCCGAAGGTTTCTCACATGATGGCAGTGGACAGAATCTTTGCTTATTTGAAGGGTAACCAGGATCTGGGTATCTGGTATCCTAATGATAATAAGTTTGACTTCACTGCATATTCTGATTCCGATTATGGTGGATGCAAGATAAATTTCAAATCTACAACCGCCGGGTGTCAATTTTTGGGAGAACGACTAGTGTCGTGGCAGTGCAAAAAGCAAACCTCGGTTGCAACGTCGACTGCGGAGGCAGAGTACGTGGCGGCTTCCAGTTGTTGTTCACAGGTTTTGTGGATACAACAGCAGTTGTGCGATTATGGTTTGACATTTCTAACTACTCCCATTTTTATTGATAATTCAGCTGCCATCTCTATCACGAAAAACCCCGTTCAACATTCCAAAACTAAGCACATTGATATCCGTTATCACTTTATTCGTGATTGCTACGAAAAGAAATTGATTGATTTGCAGAAAATTCACACTGATTTTCAAAGAGCTGATTTGTTTACAAAAGCGTTTGATAAAGTTTGCTTTCAATTTTTATTGAAAATCAATGGGGTTACTCGCTTAACTGCTATTTGATCTGGTTCAGTTGATCGTTTTTGTTTTTTTCTTTTTTGTTTTTCTGCTTTTTAGGGGGAGCATAATTGAAAAATACAAAAATAGTGTATTTTCTGTATTGAAAAAGGAAAAAGCATAAAAAAATTGAAAAAGCTAAAACATAAAAATTGAAAAATTAAAATTGAGAAATTTTGATCCGACCTTGTGAGAAATGATGGTACATCAGCATACGTTATCTGCCATGGATAGAGTAGAAAGAAAGGCTGTAGGTACTTGTTTGTTTTGATTGAATGTGCTGAGTAGTCTGATATATGTGAGTATGATATAAAGATAATGCCTGCTTGATAATTGTGGTTACACATCGTGATGGGTACTGTGTAAATCTGGCATAAATAAGATGAGAAAATACCAAAAACAGAATAAAGAGATGTTCTGATGTATGCTTGCTTTATTTTGAAAGATTTAAACTTGTTTAATTTTCTTTATTTTGTCAAACGATCGGACTTTCTCTGCGTATCGAAAGATCGACCTGATTGTTGTTCGTTTGACTTTCTGCTTTATTTTCTTGGTGTTTCGTATAATCCATCGGACTTTCTCTGCGTGTACGTGAGTACCGACCTGATTGTTGTTGGATTATACAACTTCTGCTTTATTTTACATTTTTTATTTTCCTAAACAATCGGACTTTCTCTGCGTGCCTACCGGCCGACCTGATTGTTGTTTGTTTAGGGTTCTGATTTCTTTTTGCAAGAAACATCATGAGCAAGATATCTCTGTGGCATGTTATTCTGTATAAGCAAGTTTACAATATCAGTATGAGAAATCAGCTGCAAGTGACTTGGCTTGAATAAAGGAAAATACAAAAATATGAAATAAGCAGTTTGCCAGTATTCCTGATTGTGTGAGTACCATGTTATTAATGCTTGATAAATACACTTAATTCCATATCAGAAAGCTATAAACATGATCTGCTTTAGCTGAAATAAACCAAATGGTTATATTCTCAGACAACTTGGCTTGCATGCTTAGTATTCTGAAATTGAAGTGTGTATGATGCGTTATGTCTGATATGATCTCACGTTGTGATCTTTCTCACAAAAATATAAGTTATCGCATTTAAATTTTTTGTTAGTTGGTGTTTTTACTAAGTTTGATAAACCAAAAAGATTTTAGGAGTGTTTTAGCATAAGTTTGATAAACCAAAAAGATTTTAGGAGTGTTTTAGCATAAGTTTGATAAACCAAAAAGATTTTAGTGTGTTTTGATAAAATTTTGATAAAAATCAAAAAGATTTTCATTCTGATTTATTTTTGATCAACTGAATTCGGTGATGGAAAATTCTTGATTAAATGAACCACAATCGGTGCTAAATCAGCTCATCATGTTTGAAATTAAAGAAATTGAACGTTTTGGATTAAAAATGAGATTTTGAAGGATAAAGGGCAAAATGGTCTTAATTCTGATCCGGCGGATCATATGGTACGCCGGGCGGACCACTTTGGGGTATAAATATCACATTCTGGTCCGGGTTCTTCATAACCCGCGGACCATCTTGTTTTTCTCTGACAGAAACCCTAAACCCTTCACACGACAATTCCTTTGATTTCTTCGTGTATAACGAACTATAGCTCGTGATTTTTGTTGCAAAAGGTAGGTTTTAACATTGCGCATCTAATGGTGGTTTTGATTTGCAGGTTGATGATCGCATTTGCGAGATATTCGAGATTTAAGTCTCGGTTTTTTTCAAAAACACTAACTCCAAAGGGTTAAACAAGATTTAGGAGTTGTTAATGGATGAAAAACACATAGACTTGCTCGGTTTTTACTCTAGAATGAAACCTGTGTGTCCGATTTTCAAAAACACTTGATTTGGAGGATTCGATTTGACAAAGACTGTTCGGTGTCTGTTCGTCCGCCGGATCAAATGATCCGCCGGACCAGATGATCCGTTTGACCAAATCTGATCCGCGGTCAACAACTTATGATCCGTTTGACCAAATCTGATCCGCGGTCAACAATTTCTGATCCGCCGGATCAGATGATCCGGATGACCAAAAGTGATCCGTTGTTTGGTCCGCTCATCAAATTTTTTTCAAAAAGTTATTCGTTTGAGCGTTTCACATAAAATCAGAGTTAGTCATTGATCATTATGATTATATTGAATGATTTTAATGATGTTTTGTTTTGATGATGTGTACAGAAATGGCAGATTTCAAATCGATTGGTGTTGATACCTGAAATGTGCGTCGTGTGAAGTATCGAACGAAGACCAAGTTCAAGTCAATATAGGGTTGGCCGAACCTGGTCCGAACCTGGAGTTCGGACCGGCCGAACCTGGGGTTCGGAGGAAGTTCGGCCGATCGGGTATATATAGTAGTTTGGTCTTTGTGTTTAGGGGTTCTGAGCGTGTGAGCGAATCTTAAGTGCGAGATTACTGTTCTGAGTGTGTTTCTCTGTGTCAATTCTCTGTGGTTTACTGGTTGTAATTGTTCTCGTTTGATCAATAAAACAATCGGTTATTTACGTTTCGATGTCCGATTAGCTAGATCGAGTAGACGATCCGATGCTCACGCATTTTCAAGTGGTATCAGAGCTTTCTGGTTCATTCTACTGATCTGTGGTTGCTATTTTCGGACGTTTGAACGTTTTTGAAGTTTTCTCGAGTTTCATTACGTGTTTTCTATCATTTCTGACGTGCATTTTGTGTCAAAACTGTTTCTAAACCATTTCCTATTGGTTTTTCTGATTCACCATATCAAGTTTCGTCAAAATCAGTCCAATTTCACGAGTTTTCGAAAAATGTCTTCGAGGTTCGGAGGTTACTGGGCAAGCTCGGAGTAACCGCTCCGAACTTGAGGTTCGGAGGTGACTCGGAGAGCGTTCGGCGAGAGTTCGGTGGTGTATCGGTCTAGGTTCGGTGAGAATTGAGGTTCGGAGGTAGATCGGAGTCTACATAGGTTCGGAGCACGTTCGGTGAAGGTTCGGAGCTAGTTAGGTGAGAGTTCGGAGCGAGTAATTGGTTCGGACTAAGTTCGGAGTAGGTTCGGACGGCAGACTAGGTTCGGAGCAAGTTCGGAGGACAGAATTTTTCAAATTTTCAACGATGTCGGAATTTCAAGCGTTTGCCGCAATGCAGAGTGCAATGCAAACTATGCTCAATTTTGACAATGAAATTGGAACAAGTCAGAAAGTTCCCAAATTGTTAAAGCTTGAAGATTACCAAAACTGGAAGAAACGATTTTCTGCTTATATTAGCACGAATGACATTGATTTATGGATTCCAATTCGAAAGTTGTATGAACGACCAATGGAAGATGGAGATCTTAAAGAAATTCAAGACTTCGATGGTGATGAAAGAAAAAGTTATGAGCTTGAAAAGAAAGTTTATGGTTATCTTACTATGGCTTTACCTACTGAATTGCTTCATCAATTTAGTACTTGCAAGAAATCTAAGCAATTATGGGATGCTCTATCCGCAAGATGTGAAGGGAATGCTGATTATAAGAAGAGTCGAAAGAAAGTTTTAAACAAAGAATTCGATAATTTTCAGAATTATGATAATGAAAACATTACTGCTTTAGTTTCAAGATTTTCACATCTGATTAGTGAATTGAAGGTTGTTGGAATTGAAAAGACTGATGCGGATTTAAAGGAAAAGATCATGGAAGCTTTACCTGAAAAGTGGGAAAATTATGTTTTGCTACTCACTCATGACAAGGATTATCCTGCTTTAACATTTCACGAGCTTACTGGAAAACTTCATGCCCGGGAAATGGAAATGTTAAACAACAAAAAGTCAAGTGTTACTTTACAGAATCCGGAATTGTATCATGGTGAAAATTCAGCAAGCATGAATGCTAAAGCTAAACCAAATTTAAGTTCTGCACCAAGTGTTGCTTTTCTAGCTGGAGCTTCAGGAAATTCTGATAATAATTCTTCAAGAGGTTGCAATTTCACAATTCCAAATTTTACAAATCAAAGTGCTTTCTCGGCTGAATCAACGGAGGATTGTGCCAAAATGATTTCTGCATTGATTTCATCATCTTTTGGTTTGATTCTCAAAAATGTTGCTGATGCAAAGTTAACCAGTGAGGATCTTGAAGAACTTGATGATGATCAATTAACTGAATTGGATGTTTCGTGGCAATATGCTATGTTATGTCAACGGTCAAAGAGGTTTTTCAAGAAACATGGAAGACGTATTTCTGGTGACAAATTGGGATTTCGACAAGTCAAAACTAAAGTGTTTTAAGTGTCAACAACTTGGACATTTTGCCAAAGACTGTCAACAGAAATCTAATATTCCACAATCATCCAAACCTGGTTTTACTCAACCATCTACCAGTAATACAGGCAAGACAACAGCTTTGACAGTTCAAAAAGATGGTGTTATTGATTGGGGTAAACATTTTGGATATGATTCATCAGCTTTAATAGTTACTCATGATTTACAAGAAGATTATTGTTCAGATACAAGTTCAGATACTAGTTCAGATACTAGTTCCATTTCAAGTTCTTATGCATCTGCTGAAAACTTGGAGAGTTTGATGAAGGAAAATGCTTTGTTGATGAATAAAGTTCAACAATTGACTGAAGAATTTGAGGTGATTAAATCTGAATTGAAGATTTCTAAAGAACGTGAAAAGGGTTTGGTTTTGAAGAATGAGGATTTGACTACTGAAATCAAAATGTTGAATGAAGTTTTAGAAGTATTGAAGCAAGATAAGAAGAATGCTGAAACTTCGAAAGCTGAAATTTGTGAAGAAAAGGGTGAGTTAGTCAAAGAAGTGAAGAAATGGAAGGAAGAGGCAGAAGATGCTGCAAATGATTTTCAGAATTTGTTTGATAAATCCAAGATTAAGCTTGATTTGCTTACTAAGCGTGTTGAAGAATCTGATGCTAAAATCAAAGCATATCAAGTTGATATGGAAAAGTTGTTGGATGACAAGCGTGAGTTGGTTAGGGTTAACAAGGTTCAAACTGCAAATCTGGAAATTCAAAAGAGAAATGAGGATAAACTGAAGAAGGAGCTACGTGAAGGACTTGACAATCTTCGCTTGCAAAAGTTTGAAACTCATAAAGTTGCCAAGCACTTGATTGCTAAAGAAAAAGAATTTGCAGAGGCTCAACAGCAAATTTCTGATCTGAAAATTCAAGTTCTTGATGCAAAAGGATTGCTCAACAATGTTTCTAATTCTCAGGTTTTCACAAGCTTCTTAGCAAATGATGCAAATTTTGAAAGGATGTTTGATAAAACTGCATCACCCCCTGCTCATATCAAGGAAGCTGTCAAACAAGTGAAGGAACAGGTTGATGATTTTGATTATTCAAAGATATCATCTTCTACTTCAGAAGAAGTCAAGGTTGTAAAGAAAAAGAAAAAGCAAGAAAAACAAGAAAAAGGTCTTGAAATCTGAGATTCCTCCAGCACCGAAGTTTGTTTCTGGTTCATCTTCTACTGATCACGAAAACTCAGCTACATCTAGTACACAGATTCTGTCTCAACCAGCAATTGATGAGACCATTTTTTATGACAAGAAGAAAATCACTGATGTCAAAGCTGAATTCACAAGGTTGGCAAAGAATGGACACCAGGGTGTAAATTCTGAGGAGAAGATTTCTGGTCAACAAGTGGGTTTAGGTTTTCAAGAGAAGAAAGTTGTAGCTGAAGAGGTTCCAGCATCTGAAGCACAAAATTTGAAGAAGATTAAGAAGAAGCAAGTGAAGAAAGATGTTTTCAAAGCTGATAAGGTACAACCTGAGAGATTTTACAAGCTCAAAGGTTCTGAGCAGCTATTTTCTGACAAGGAATTTCCTCTTCACTGCGTGGATGCTCGGAAAATTTCTGAAGTATTTGTGAAAGCTGATATTTCTTCTGAAAGCTCTCAATCTCGTAGCCCAACTTCTAAATGGGTGCATGATCATCGTCATCAGGTATATGATTCTCATTCTGATCATGTTAGAGATATTCATGTGTGTTCTTCGCAGGTACATCAAAGATGGAATAAAACGACAAGAATTTGTTATATTTGCCGTCGCCCAGGGCATATGGCAAAAGATTGTCCCTCACCTGCTGATTCATCACAAAGATTTCATAAGAAATCAGTTTTTGGTAAATCTGCCACAACAAAGTTCTTTGATAAACAAGGCAGAGTTTTTGATGAAGTTGAGCCTACATTCTTTCAAAAACAAAAACGTTTTGTTCCAAAGTTTTCAAAGGATCAAAATGTAGGTTCATCATCACAGTCACCTGTGACTGTTTCATCGAAAACTGAATTACCAAAACAACAGGAATGGAAACCTAAGGTGGTTTCAAAGCAAAATCAGGACACTGGTCGACCAGAAGCGATTCGCTTCGGGTCATTTGTGAACTAATCAGGTTGTCCAGTGTGCAGGTACTTCTAGAAGACCTATCGACGATTGAAAAGTTGTTGATGGAGGAGTATTCTGCCTAATTTAAATTTAATGACAAATTTTTCTCATATGCAAATTTTCTGAATTCTAAAATCTGAAACATATCCGTGTTGATTGGTCAATTTTCTTTGCTTACGTTTTTTCTCAAAAAGCCAAAAATAGAGTCTTATTTTTGTGTAAAATGAAAATCCAAAAATAGAGTTTTCATTTTAAGGGGGAGAATTGTAAGTAAGGGGGAGTAATTGAGAAAATGCATGGTATGGAGAAGGTGAATACATGCAAATATATAAGAAGGAAGGTGAATACATGCAAAATATAAAATTGTGAGAAATTGATCATTGGGAAATGATGGTACATTGGCATATGTATCTGACTCATGGATAAAGTAGATGAAAGGGCCATAAGATCATTGTTTGATGTGCTTGGTAGGCTCGACAAATCAGAAAGTATTCAGATGTGATATACATTAAATGCTAATGCTTGACCAAGTGGACAACATCTTGATGCGTATTTCATGACACAAAAAGAAAAATAAGTGTGACAATTCAGTAATGAGAAGTCACTGTGTACACATGTGTTCATTTTGCAAAGATTTAAACTTGTTTGATTTTCTTTATTTTGTCAAACGATCGGACTTTCTCTGCGTATCGAAAGATCGACCTGATCGTTGTTCGTTTGACGTTCTGCTTTATTTTCTTTGGTGTTTCGTATAACTCATCAGGACTTTCTCTGCGTGTACGGGAGTACCGACCTGATTGTTGTTGAGTTATACAACTTCAACTTGTTTTATTTTTCTTATTTTGTTAAATCCGAGGCCTTATCTGCGTATCGAAAGATCGACCTTAAGGTAGACGATTTAACGTTCTTATTTCTTTTTGCATGGAACACAGTTGACAATATCATGAATAATATTATGCAATGTGAAATATCACAAGTGAAATCACACAAAAAGAAAAGGAAAGAAAAACAGAGAATGTCTGAATATGTCTGATAGTGTGGGGTACACTGGTCAAAGCAAATCTAATCAATACCTTAACATATCCAGATGTTATGAGTATGATTCTGTCTGAGCTTAAGATGGACAAATTATACCAGCAATCGACATGACTTGATGTGCTTCAATTAGTTGAAATTGAAGTGTAGTTCAGTGCGTTATGTTCAATATGATCCCATATAGTGATCTTTCTCATACCAAAAATTAGTATTTGATTCTGTATTGCAATTTCATTTTATTTCAGAAAAGATCAAAAAGATTTTGGGTGTGTTTTAGTATAAGTTTCAAAAAGCCAAAAAGATTTTGTTTCTGCTTTATTTTCGATCTGATCAACACGTGATACAAATCTTTTTCAATATCATATCTTGGAGTCTCGAAGAGACGTTTTGCGCCAAGATTATTTAAATGTTTGATGCAGGTTGCTATCGTGAAAGACTATCACAACTTCAAGTCTTCTGAAGATGTTGATAAACGATCAAAGATACACTTCAGATATTATCAAGTATTCAAGATCAAGCTACGATTGAGTTGAGGAGGAGTTTGTTCGAAGATTCTATTTCCTTGGATAAACGGATTTTTTACTTGAGGGGGAGCTTGATTGAAGATACATATTTGATGCTGTTGAGAAGAAAAGAGAAGAGATACTGCACACGACGAGGGGGAGTTTGTTGATACCTGAAATGTGCGTCGTGTGAAGTATCGAACGAAGATCAAGTTCAAGTCAATATAGGGTTGGCCGAACCTGGTCCGAACCTGGAGTTCGGACCGGCCGAACCTGGGGTTCGGAGGAAGTTCGGCCGATCGGGTATATATAGTAGTTTGGTCTTTGTGTTTAGGGGTTCTGAGCGTGTGAGCGAATCTTAAGTGTGTGTTTCTGAGTGTGTTTCTCTGTGTCAATTCTCTGTGGTTTACTGGTTGTAATTGTTCTCGTTTGATCAATAAAACAATCGGTTATTTACGTTTCGATGTCCAATTAGCTAGATCGAGTAGACGATCCGATGCTCACGCATTTTCAATTGGTGAACACAATGTTTGTGCATTTCTAGATGCAGCAGAAAAATGGAAGCCTCAATTTCTTAATATCTTTGATTTTATTAGACGATCAAGGATATTATATGCTGCAACTCATGTGTGTCCTCCATACAAAGACTTGCTGGTGATGTTTTGGAATTCAGCACAAGTGGATTGTTCAGTGGTTCCATCAGTAATTCGTGCAAGAATTCTTGAGACTGATGTGATTATTTTTGAAGCTGATGTGAGGAGGGTTCTGAAATTGAATGATCAAGCTGCCTATCCTACAGAATTTGATGAAGCTGATCTACTCGCTTTACTTAAAAGAATCAAATATGATGGTCAACTTTATGTGCCGTGGAATTTGAAGGCGAATCTGAGTCCTCCATACAAGTATCTGATGCATGTGATAATCAAGTGTTTTGGGAATCGAATGAGAGGGCAGGAGGAATTTGATCTGAGAGTGTTATCATTTTTCTCTGCATTGGTGTTAAATCGAGAATTCAACTTTTCTGGATGGATTTTTAATTACATGAGGGAGAATATTTGACGAAACAAGTGAGAAGTATTATGTATCCAAGATTTATACAAATGATCTTGAATCATCTACATCCAAATCTTCCGAAGAATGCTGCTGCAATTATTGATATGAAGCATATGAACAGAGTTGCTGTTGGGAAGATTCCTATATATCAGAAGCGTAAAGGAAACAAAGTTGCTCCACCGGTTGAACGTTTAATTGGTCATCTTGCAAAACCGGATTATGTAGCTCCGGCTGATGGAGCTGCCAAACATCCTGATAGTTCTGATGATGAGTTGGAATATGATGACAAAGGTTTTCCTGTTGAAATAGCAGAAGATGAAGAAGAGAATCAGAATATTCCTGTTAATCAAGACCACGTACCTGTACAGCAACAACAACCTGAGCCTGTTGATCATGAGAATATCGTTGAACCTGAAGCTATTAATCTTCAAAATGATGAGATGATTGATGATGCTGATATGTCTAAGGGTGATGATGCTAGTGAGAGTTCATCTGAAACCAACTCAGACTCTGGTGATTATGTCACAATTTTACATAATACCAGAGAAATTCCAGTGAAGAGGGGTTCTAAGGCTCACATTGCCTATTTAAAGTCTCGGAATCAAGATACTTCACTATATGAGTCTAGAACCAAGCAGGTTGAGGATAACGATGATGATCCATTATATACTCCTGTGATGGAGGAACCTGTTGCAAAGTCTAAGCTAGTAGATAAAGGCAAAGCTAAAATAATTTATTCTGGAAAGGTCAAACATATGGCTAGGAGACCTATTATGCAACAAGGCTCATTTCTGGCTGATGCTAGAAAATCTGGTCAGAGTCCACCTGCTAAGAAACAAAAGGTTCAGTCTCAGTCTTCGGTTCCAGTGCAACCAACGACACAAAGTGTGAATGTTCAAAGCTCTTCTATTCTACCTGCTAAGAAGTTGATCATCAGAAGACCGTCTACTACTGCTTCTACTTCTGCTACTGCTTCGTCTACTGCGGCTGCTACTCGATCAACCATTTCTTCTGCTGATCTGAAGTTGGCGATTCATCAGACTAGACTTGATGAATTAGAATCAACGAATCGTCAGCAGGCAGATGAAATTAGAGGATTAAAGAATCTAGTGGCGGAATTGGTGTCTCGGGATCAATCTAAAGATCGTGAGATTGCCAGTTTAAAATCTAGAGATGAAGAAAAGGGTCGTGAAATTGCAAAGTTACAACAATTATCTCTTTCCCTGGGTGAGCAGTTAAATCTCTTGCTCAAATCTTTACCTGCTCAGGGGGAGAAGCCGAATACTGATGAAGGTTGTAAAGATGATGATATATTGAAATATTTGAATGATGATCCTGATCCTGAAAGAGGTGAGGGTGGTACTGGATCGGGTACTAGGGCAGCTGGTTCATCTGCTGCTGCTGGTCCGTCTACCACATCTCAGGGGGAGTCTGATGATCATGTTTATGATGTGACGCCGATTACAAGAGTTGAGTTAGGAGAAGGGGAGTTTGTGAATCCTTATACAAAAGAGCAACTTGCTGCAATTTTTGCTCTAAATGTGGAAGATGTGGATAATGTTCCATTTGCTGATCCGTATAACGAAGAAGATTCAGATGAACATGTTGATTATGAAGAAGAGCAAGTGGAAGTAGAGGATATCACTGCTGAAGAATATCCTACTGATCCGAAGGTTTATGGAAATTTTATTGATAATGATCAGTCGGGAGGTTTCAACTTCTTTGGTGAAGATGATGAAGAAAAGATTGATGAAGAATTAAAAAAGAAAGAGTCTGAGAATCAATCTGAACAACCAGCATCAACCGAATTTGAAAATTTATCTGAAGAACAAGAGAAAAAGATGTTATTTGATGCGTGGTTGAAAGAGCAAAGGGCGAAGAAGATGCCGGTGAAATCGTCTACAAAAGTTGTTGATCAAAAGAAATTCTTTGAAAGAAAAGGTAGAGAAGCGTCTGGCAGAATAATCAGTTGGATGTATGATTCACAACTCAAATGCTATGCAATCAAGAAAGAGTTTGGAATCATCTATCTAAAGTATGCGACAAGGTTTAGTACACTGCCGGTCTGTGACGTAAGAGACTTATCCAGAACTCCATTTCTGAATTATGGAAATGATAGGTTGGCTGAAGTTTTCAGAGACAAACTCATTGAAGAATGTCAAGGAAAGTTTCAATTTCTAACTCCTCAAAGACCAGGATTTATTGAGCATCCAACTGATATCCATCAAAAAACTGGAAAGCCGATGATCATTGTGAGGTACAAAAAGCCTGTTCAGTTGAAGAAAATTCCTTTAAAGAAGCTTGAACAGGATTTCATCAAAACATTGAGATGGTGGTACTATGATGAAAGTTCTAGTGAAGCAGTGGTGGTGGTTAAAGAAGAAAACAAAGTGGTCAGACTATACGATCCGATGTGGTTAATTAACTTATCCAAGAATGACATAGACAAACTCTATCACTGTAATATTCTTTACAAGGCTGAGCATGCTGAACAAGCTTTGCAGTTTCAACGGGTGATTAGAGTATGTTTTGCGTTTGGGAATTCATGCGGGGAACAACAGAAGACAACACTGGAAGGAGACTGAATCAAGAGCTTCAGAAGTCTAGCACAAGACAAGGGGGAGTTTGTAGAAGCATATATAGTGTCTAGTGCTAGGTCTTGTATTTATTATGTTTTGTGTAATCTGGTCTCAGCGGCCCATGGGCGGACCAGATGGTACGCCCGGACCATCTGGTACGCTGGTTAGTTGGTCCGCTGGCCAGAACTAGTATAAAAAGGTTTAGCTCGTTTAGAGGAGAGTAGTTGTGAGGTTTGAGTTCTAAACTGTGTGTTTTTGTAAGGTGAAACATGTTTACTTTCTCTCTCTAAAGGTTGAGCAATAAAGAAGTGTTATTTACCTTTGTGTTTACCGAATTGAGATCGTTATGCATTAGCAAGACCGTTCCTGTGTTCTACAATTTTCCTTCTTCTAAGACAATTGAGAATCATTTGAATGTGGATTTTCAAAGACACACTTTTCTGACACCCAAATCGATTGATATTCCTACTTTTGATTACAAGACCTTATTTGATTCTTTCTCGGCTGCACACAATGACTCTGCTGATAAGCTTGCTAAAGAACTTCTAGGTGTTGCTATGGTACATGCCATACTTACTCCTGGTTTGTAGGATCGTTATTAGTTAGAGTTGAACTAAAACAAAAGCCCTTTACTTGCAAATATAACCTTGCGGAATTAAAGTTATATTTCACTTTACTTAAGCGATATTTAGTTCTTGTGTATAATGTAAAAGCTTGATTTGCATAA
>JBCNJP010000013.1:23278283-23353317 GCA_039602395.1 Deinandra increscens subsp. villosa | reverse complement strand
ATCAACTGGTACGGCGGATCATGTGATCCGGCCAGATGACTAACTAACTCACACAGAAGCTCTTGACTAGATACAATACACGAGACACAACGTTAGCATAGGAATATGCTCTAACAAAGATGTTTATGATGTGACTCCAATTACAAGAGTTGAAATTGAAGAAGGAGAATATCTGCATCAGTACTCAAAAGAGCAATTGGCTGCAATATATGCTCTTATTATTGAAGATGTTGATAAGGTTCCTTTTGCTGAACCTCACAAAGCAGAAGATTCTGATGATGAATTTATATATGAAGAGGAACATGTAGAAGTTGAGGATATGACTGCTGAAGAATATCCAGATGATCCTAAAGTTTATGGGAATTTTACTGATAATGATCAGTCTGGAGGATTCAATTTCTTTGCAAAAGATGATGAAGAAAAAGATGAGAATGAGTTAAAGAAGAAAGAGGCTGAGAAACAATCTAAACAACCTAAAACTGCTGAAGCTAATAGTTTTTCTGAAGAATAAGAGAAACGAAGGTTGTTTGATGAATGGATGAAGGAGCAAAGATCAAAGAAGATATCTATGATGAAGCCTACAAAATCTGTTGATCAGAAGAAATTCTTTGAAAACAGAGGTGTAGCTGCTGGTAACATTACCAGTTGGATGTTTGATTCACAGCTCAAGTGTTATGCTATCAAGAAAGAATTTCGCATTATCAACTTGAAGAACGCTAAAACGTTTAATACTTTACCTGTCTGTGATGTGCGGGAATTATCGAGAAAGCCATTTCTGAATTATGGTGAACATCCGTCGGGCGAATTCTTCAGAAACAAGTTGCTTGAAGAATGTCAGTAGCGATTCAGATTTCTAAATCCTGAAAGGCCGAAGTATACAGATCACCCAACTGATATTCATCCAAAGACAGGAAGACCAGTTGTGGTTTTAAAGTACAAAAAGCCTATTCAACTCAAAAAGATACCTTTGAAAAGGCTGGAACAGAATTTCATCAAGACGTTGAGGTGGTGGTATTATGATGAGTGTACAGGAGAAGCAGTAATTGTTGTCAAGGAAGAAAATAAGGTGGTTAGGATTTTTGATCCTATGTGGTTGATCAATCTGTCTGAAGCTGACATCGACAAGCTCTATCACAACAAAATTCTATACAAGGCTGAAAATGTTGATCAAGCCTTGCAGTTTCAAAGAGTGATCAGAGTGTGTTATGCTTTCGGTATTCATGCTGGAAATAACCGAAGACAGTACTGGAATGAATCGAAGACAAAATCTTTTGAAGAATAGCATAAGACAAGGGGGGTTTGTTAGAATATGTTATGATGTCTAATGCTAGGTCTAGGTGTTTTGTCTATGTAATTAGTCATTTTGTATAATCTCGTCCCAGCGTACCAATGGACAGACCAGGTGGTACGCAGCCACGGACTACCTGGTACGTGGATTAGTTGGTACGCTGGGCAGATTGGTATAAATAGTTCAAGTTCTGTGTTTGAGAGAAGTTGCGAGAGTTGAAGTCTAGTCTGTGTGTTTTCCATAGTGTTTGCTCTCTGTTTTCTCTCTATACTCTTGAGTTTGGTTATCAATAAACGAAATGTTTATTTACATCGTGTTATCAAATTAATCGAGCTCATGCATTAGTAAGATCCAGTCCAGTGTTTTACAACGAGAATTGCATCAAGAAACTCCAGACTATGAGTATTTTAGAATCCACTTGTCCAAAGTCTTTTAGGACATGTGAATCTTGCTTAAGTGGTAAGTTGATTATGTCGCTCTTGGCGAATGTGAACAGAAAAGCAAAAGATCTGTTGGACTCATGCATATTGATATATGTGGTTCTACAGGACAATGTCAAGAATTAGAGGAAGGGCACTTCGTTCAATCACTGATGTTCTCAGTAGATTTGTTTGTGTCTACACAATGAGAACACGAGACGTTTGAAGAGTTCAAAGAAAATAAGAACGAAGCACATAACCAGCTCGGTAAAACGATTATGGCACTTTGATCATATCAAAGTGGCGCTTATCTAAGTGAGGGTTTCGAAGCACATCTAATGGATGTAATATTGTATCAATTATATGTCGTATAAACTTGTCATACTCCTTTCGGAATTTTTGCTCTTAAAACGACTGCCCGAATCGTGAATCTCGCTCCTACAAAGAAGGTAGATCAGGCACCATATGAGACGTGGCATTGGGAACATCCCAAGTTATCTCACCTTAGGGCATGGGGATGTAACACGTACATTACTAGTAAGTTTTCGAACAAACTGGATCCCGCGATGATAAAGTTGTTCTTGTCAAGTTATGCCCGATAGGTTGGTTGTTGTTCACATAACCAACTGGTAACTGGTATCGTCATTCGACAAGATGTTCTTGAACCTGGATCCGAAAGGACTCAAGAACCGGTTGTACCACAATGCGTCCGCAGAAGTACTCGGGATCGTCATGAACCAGATAGATATCTTGGAGTTCATGATGTTCTAATAGTTTATCAGAAGGAACCTGTTAACTACCAAAACTGCATCCTCAGATTCTGAATCTGAGAAATGGCAATATGCCATGGGCTCTGAGATGCAATCCATGTTTGACAACCAATTCTAGGTTTTGGTTGCACTTCCACCTGATGGTCACTTTGAAGGAAGTAAATGAGTTTTAAGCTAAAAACTGACATGGATGGTAATGTGCAAATCTATAAGTATAGGCTCGTTGCGAAAGGATTTACTCAAAATCAAGATGTTGATTATGAGAAAGCATATCAAGGTGGAATCTTTGTCATTGATTAAAGAATTAAAGAGTTTGGTTTTATAAAAACGAAGATTAGTCTTGTGTTTACAAGAAGGAAAGTGGGAGCTCTATCAGATTTCTGATTTCTTATATGTAGATGACATATTACCCAATGGAAACAATATTTCTTAGCTGAAGTAATGTTTCTTGATGAAGGATATTGGTGACGCCACCTATATTCTAGGGCTGAGGATTTATAGAGATAAATCCGAAAGGTGAATTGGATTAAGCAAAAGGTACATATGTCGAGAAGATTCTGCGATGCTTCTCGGTGCAAGACTCCAAGTGAGGACTCTCGTCCATGGCAAACAGAACTGTGCTGAATAAGCAACAATGCCCCAGGTCGAACATATAGATAGAAGAGATGTAAAGAGTTTCATATTCATCTGTATCGGTTCCATGATGTATGCCATGCTATGTACTAAACTGAACGTGTCATACTTGTTAAGTATGATTAGAAAATATCAACAGAATCCGGGTGAGAGTCACTGGATTGCTGTGAAGAATATCCTAAATTACCTGAGAGGAACCAAGGATATTTATTTGACATATGGAGGGATAGAGGAAGAGTTCTGTGTAAGGTGTTACACTGATGCAAGCTTCCAAATGGATCGAGATGATTCTCGATCACAAATGTGATATGCTTTATCTTAAATGGTGGATTCATGATTTGGAAAAGTACCAAATAAAGCATAGTGGTCCAAACCACCAAAGAATTGGAATATATAGGAGCATGAGATGCTGGAAAGGATGATGCTATAATGAAGAAGTTCATTACTGATCTCGAAGTTGTACCTAGAATATAAAAGGAAATTCGAGATATGTTGCAACAAGACTTGTACCATTACTTAAGAAAGGGAACAATGATCGCATCACAGTACGAAGCACATTCTTTAAAGGTTCCATTATACACGTGAATTTTGGAACTTAGTGACATTAATATAAATAAGATTAAAACAGATCAAATCTAGCGAACCCGTTCTCTAAGACTATGCCTCAAGTTAGACATGAGGAGCATGCTGATGAGTTAGGTCTTAAATATGCTAGATGATGAATTTGATCTATGAATAGAAATTTGGTGCATTCGAGTATTTGAGAGAAATTCAAAGTTTGTATGAACTTAAGAGTTAAGTGTTTCATAAACTGTTATTTTTTTTCTCGAATATTAGTACGTTAAGGATCCATGAATGTTGGAGTATTCTAAATGTCCATAGTCAATCAGATACGTGGGAACGAATCTGAATGAAAGAATATTATGAATGATGATCGGTTCGTGAGATGAATGCTCAAGGGAGTTAAGGATCATATTCACAGATATTTATTTTGAATAATATCAGACGTAACTCGCTTCAAAATAATCTTCATGGATCTAATTCATAAGATATTTTGAAACTGGTACAATCAATTTATTCTTTGATCTACGGTACAAATCAGAGCGAACATTTGTTCAAAGGTCATTCTTTGATTTTATCTAACGCTGTCCGTAAGTGGCAGTAATAAGGGTAACTTTGTGAGTGATCTGAGGCTTAGTGGGACCTGTTTGTAGCCAAAGAAAATTTGTTCTGTTATAGATATAAGAGTTGAACATTCTGGCACCGTCGTTAGATTTGAACTGGTAGAAAATGCATGGTCATGCTCGAACTAGTTGTAGTTCGTTTGACCATTTCATGTTGGGAACGAATTTAGAAATTGTTGAACACAAATGAGAATAATTATGATCCATGTCTCATGTTCAACAATTGTTCGTAACAGAGGGATAAATTGATGCTGTAACCAAAGGCTATAGTATTTTGTTAAATTAAAGAGTTGATTAACGCAAAGAACTAGTTGACGAAGAAATCCGTCATACCTTGCTAGGGACACTGTGATGCAGCTAGGTGTCCACCACTGTCTACGTTGATCTACCATATCGACAAATCGTCCAAGTGGGAGTTTGTTGGTTTTAGGTGTCTGATTGTCGGATAACGTCAACATTGCTATCAAGGTACGATCCAAGAGTTACACTTTGGGCAACAAACAAGAAAGGATAATTAAGTTGTTAATTATCCAATCATATTTAAATGATTTAAGTAAACGTACATTTGATAGTAATGTGTGGGCATTTGATAGTAATCATAGACATCAGGAAACAATTTGGTGGGCATTTGATAGTAATGTGTTTATGTCTTGCATTCGAATGGTATAACGGCTCGTTAGTCTGTAACGATTCGTTATGCGAGTTCTGGAAAACGACCCATTAGTCAGTAATAGGTTGTTATGCAAGTATCAGATAACGGATCGTTATCTTGTAACGGCTCGTTATAGGTCAATTCGGTCTCTGGTTATAATTATGTGATAATTACGAATCTGGAGGTTGGTTAGTGTAATTATAGACGACTTTTTCTCCAACTCAGTTTATATCTATAAATACAGACCTGACCTAAATCCTAATTAATTGATGAATCTTGGAGAACACACAAAGGAGAGGAAGCAGCCCTAGGAGCCGTCACCTCTACTGGTCGGAGTTCGACTAGAGCCAACCGGCTGCTACCGCCACCGCTACCATGTCGCCACCGCCATTGCATGTCTTTGATTAGATCTATGGGCTCGTCTTCGTTTCTAGTTTCTCCATGAAAGGTACAAAAGTTATTATCTTTCAGTTTATATCTATGTTTCGGTTGTATGATTTTACCGAAACCCTAATCGTGATCAATCTCTTTTCTAGCGGAACCATTTGTTGAATCATCGTCCCACAATTAGTTTTGTTATGACTAGTAAATCTGTTTATATGGGTTATCTAGATCCCTGGTGGGATCGGTTGAGAACTGTCTTAAAAGAGCGTGGGACTCACGAAAGAGCGTGGAGCGTGCGGATCGTGCTCAACTCCGGTTGAGAACTGTCTTAAAAGAGCGTGGGACTCACGAAAGAGCGTGGAGCGTGCGGATCGTGCTCAACTCATATCAAATGTGCAAACAAAGTAATCAAACACAAGTAAATAACTCAATCTTGTATCAAACTCAGGAATAGAGATTGCAAGACTCAGAGTAAACACTTTCAGTTTCACACACTAACACTCAAAACGTTACAGAAAATCTAGCCTATTAAACTATTTATTAGTCACACGATCATCCGAACCTGAGGCTTGTCCAAACCTACAATTCACCCAGGGTTCGGATGAGGTACGGCCAGCATCCTCAAAACGTGATTTCTTCATAACTTTGTCTAATCCAGCATGTTGCCACAATATGTATCAATAAACTCCCCCTTGGCAAATGCTGGACCGTTGTTTATCATTCTTGAACATTAGCCTCCATCCCAGGCCAAGTCTTCTGGTGATTATGCCTGACATATATATTGAATGCAAAGCATATCCGAATCACCCTCTAAAATTGTAAAGCTTGATCAATGAAGTCAGAATGGAACAAATCTGATTATGATACAGCACATCAATATCAGCCTTTGATAAGTTAATCAGCCACATCGGGTCATAAACTTTCACAACTCTGTTATCTTTCTCCAGCACAATCACAGATTCACCCGTCTTCTCTTGATAATACCACCACTTCATATTTTGTATGAAGTCCAATTCCATTTTCATCAAAGGAATCTTCTTCATAACTCTAGGCTTTTTGTTGAAGGTCATTACTATCAGCTTTTTCCCGGTTCTTTTATGAATCTTCGTCGGATGTTCACGCCTATTTGGTCTTTGAGGCTTCAGAAATTGAAATCCTTCAATACATTCTTTTTCAACTTAACTCTTGAAGTAGAAACCCTCCAGTCATTACCATAGTTGTAGAAAGGCGTTTGTGTAAGCTCTCGAACATCCCAGACCGGAAAAGTACTAAAGTCTTTAGCAGATTTAAAGTATTGGATACCATATTGACGTTTTATCCCAAAGCACTTCAGACTTTCAGCATACATCCAGCTAATAATTTCTCCTGATGCTTGACCCTTGAATATAACATGCATTCTTTGCTTGATTGGATTTGGAGGAGGAACATAGTTTACATGAAATGTCTTCATGTATTCATTGAACACCCAGCGTTGATTTTGTTCCTTAGCCTCCTTAGAAATCGGATCATCGGGTTTATCAACTTCTTTCTATTTTTACTTCTCTTCACCCATAACACCTTAGTCTTTAGGAAATACTTCAGAATCATCACCAGTCTGATTATTATCATTGTTAAAATTGGAGTACAGATCTGGATATTCTTTTTCAGTTATAACTTTAACCTCAATCTCCTCATCCCAAATATCTTCTTCAGACTCCGGTTCAAATGATTCATTGTAAACCTCAGGTGTAGCTTCAGAAGTTCTCTTCATTTCCTCGTCGTTCAAATTGAAGACTACTTGAAGTTTTTATGGAGTAAGTTCACAAACAAATTCACCTTCTTATAGCATCCGTTTGCACTCATCAATATTCTTTGCACCTTGATTAGACGGAATTGAGGTTATCGGCATAGCATTAATTGAATCAGACTCCCCCCCCCTGGGATGTAGAAGTCCCAGCACCCTAACCAGTATTTCCGGTTGGGCCTGAACCTCCACCAACATTCTCTTCAGTGTCTTCATTGTCAGGATCATCATTCAAATATCTTAGATAATCATCTTTACATCCAGAACCAGACCCATTCTCCCCCGTGAGCTTTAAACTTCTGCATCAAGAATTTTATTTGCTCATCCATTTGTAGAAGAAGAGCACTCTAGTTCTGACTAGCTGTTTTCAATCGTTGAATTTCCTGTGCCTTAGCTTATTCCTCACTTTTTAATTGCAAATAATTTCCTTGAAATGTAGTAATCAACTTCCCTTGAGATTCAGTTCTTGCTCTCAGTTCTTCATTGCTTGATCTCAACTATGTAATCACTTGACTCTTCTCCTCATCTTTTCGCTTTAACACTTCAATCACCTTCGATTGCTCATCATTCGGAGCTTTTTAGGTGTCAGTCTGTGATTGTTGATCAATTAAAGCACTATTGAGTAGACTTGCTTGAGAGAAAGACATAGAGCCTTGATCAAGATTGAAATTAACATTCGGGGTTGATGTTGTTGAAGTTGTAGCTGCTGTTGCTATAGAGAATATAGGAGTTATAGGAGTTGATCCCATTGGCTGATTTACAAATTGAGCACTAGCACTTGCTGAAGGTGTTGTGCTAGCTGTTGTAGATCTGGTTGCATTCACCAAATTTTGCAGAAACTCTGACTGACCCAACCCTTCAAAAATATCAGCTTGTGCTGTAGAAACTGTGGTTGTAGTAGTCGTAGTCATTTCAGGCAAAGACATATCTGGGCTTGCAAATGAAGATACACCGGGATGAAGTTTCAGTATATACTTTTGACCTTTACGCTTCTTCCCTCTCCCAATGGCAGCAACTAACTTCTTCCTCCGTTTTGATGGAGTCACTGAAGATATCGGCTATTTACCCTTGCCATGAACAACATCAGCTTCGCGGTTGTAATCTTCATCTGATTCAGATGAAGCAATGTCAGCATATACTTGATCCTTGTAACGATCGTTGCTTTTCTTTAGACTTGTTCTGTACGCGAAAAGATCTTCTCTACCTTTCTTCACCTTCACAAATTTTGGAATTGACCTTGAAGTACACAACGGATAGTTTGTATGAGAAACATCTTCAGAGTTAGTTCCCACATTAGTAATCTCATCATTATCAGATTCTTCTTCATCAATCAGGAGAATAACAGCTGGAGTCTCAGTCACTGTGACAGTCGCATGTGTCACACCCCAAAATTTTTAGCTTTACGGAAGCAACACGTGGCGGTGATGACGTAGTCATCCATTCCAGGTCCCTTACATCATAGTTACTAAAACATTACATTATGTAAAAGGTAACCCACACGACAACTTCATTCCCGATGTAGATACACCAAATCCAGATCCTGAGCCAAGCCATTACTTACCTGAAAATGCATTAAAAAGATTTTGTCAACCAAACGGTTGGTGAGTTCATAAGTTTTCGTTTCCATTCCTCGTTCTCAATTTTTCTCAAATTTCCCATTTTCAGTATACGTGGTTCATATTTCTAGAAACCGCTAAACTCATTCTCATTATCTCAAAATTTCCAATTATGCGGTTTGGTTTATTATGAAACCACCAATTCAAATCTCATTCAGTTATAAACATACAAATATATATATAAGTTATCAAACAACATATGGTTCATGAACTAGCTAGGGACATGACGTATAATTAGCAACATAAGCTCTAAATCGACACGTAAACCACAATTCGAAAGTATTTCCCACCATGTTTCACGACCAGAACGACTGATCAGTGGGCTAGGGTTGGTCATTCCCGATAGATCTATCAATACTTCTCTCGCCTATTCCATAGTTAACGATTTAGAAGGCGGATTATCTATTTCCACTTTTCTTTTTATTTTTGGCTAGGCTCATCTTTTTATGAGCATCTACACCTTACCTATGTCTAATCATACCCACATATTGATTGCCAACTTATCATATCCATTTTATTTCATTAAATGCATTTTCAGCCCCAAAACATTTGAAAAACATTTAGAAAAAGGGGAAGTAGTGAACTCACAGTTTTGTTCGTTACTTTCCGCTTGCTACTTGTCAATATCACACCCTAATTTATTATAGGGAAATCATATAAGTATTATTTTTAAAATAAGTCAATTTGTCTAACTTACTTGCTTCGATGATGATCCCATTACCTTAGTATTGTTATTAACAACCTGTTGGTGACTTGTTTTACGACTCAACTAATGTTCTTAACTTTCTTTCAACTATTTCATAATGGTTTTCCAATGTTATACATATTATTTATGTGCTTACCATATAATTAATTTTTCTACTCACAATTGACGTTTTTACGTCTTTTATTCGTATAGATTGATCACATAAACTTTATGTCTTTTCGTTTTATTTTTCTAAAAACATATTATTTTTATTTCCAGCAAAATATGGCTTTAAGTTGCTGTTCAAAACTGATCTTGGACAAACTTGTGTTTTTGAGCCGTTTTTGACGTTCTTTCGACTAGTTGGCTAGTAATAGTCTTTTATTCATAAAAATTCCTAAAATTCTTAAAAAAATTATATATATTTACTTACACATCTGTAACAGATTTTGACATCCGAGAATTTCAAGGTTTACTTCCGTTAGACAATTCCGTTAGTTACGTTATAAGTGTTAACTTAGTAACTAATGCTTAACTAGGCCGAATACGTCCACGACCTTTGGTTGATCACCGAACCCGTCCATATGTGTTATGTGTTCACTAATTATTGTCATTTTGTGCAATGTGATTTGAAAGCATGATTATCGTTAATAGCATGACAAATTGTAAACACTTGATTATGTGAAAATTGCCTTATTTTGGTAGCCAGCGAAACTACCGAGCGAAACTACAGATTCGCCCGGTAGCTAGCTAAACTGATTGACCTGCACGAGTTCAGAGCCAGTTTCGCTTGGCCAGCGAAACTGCCAGCGAAACTAGGCCCTGATATATAATAACATAAAACCCTAGTTGCCTCATTTTTGCACTATTCTCTCCAAAACACACACACACACTCCTGGAATTCTGGCCAGTCGAGAAACACAATAAAACATCAAGATCTCAGCCTCAAGACAACATCCATTCGATTCCTTGATCGAATCGTGAGTCCCAAAACCTCTCTTTATGCCTTTTCTTTGAGTTTTCTTAAAAAGCATGCTTAAACTTTCATGAAACTGCTTGATCTGCTAGTATGTTGCTTAGGGATGTTAGATCTGTTATAAAGTTTGCAACTTTACGTATGAAATTCAACCATGATAGAGATTTGTGCTATTTAGGTCATTTTAGGTCAAAAATGTGTTTTTGGTGATTTGGATGTGAAAACCCATGCTTAAGGTGTTAAATCTTGTTGTTTGATGTTGGTAAATGTCTAGGCATGCTAGATAATGAATTACATGTAATATGGAAGCTGTTAGATTGATTTTTAGGCTGATCCGTAAGTTTTTCGCGACCAGCGAAACTGTCATGTTCTCTGGGCGAAACTGTCCAGCGAAATTATGCATATCTTCAACCAGCGACACTATGGAGCGAAACTGTAGTGTCGCCGGGTAAACCAACCAGACCTGTTCGGACGAAACTACCGAGCGAAATTCCCTGAACGAAAGTTCAAACCAGTTTCGGGCGAAACTAGGCTAGCGAAACTGTGCCAACAGTTTCGAGCAAAACTAGCCTAGCGAAACTGTGTCATCGGGTATTGCCTAGCGAAAGTGCTGCCCGTGCACACAGCGAAACTGCCTAGCGAAACTGCTAGCGAAACTGAGACCAGAATCCAAACTTGTGCAATTTGCTTGAATGTTATGCCATGACTTACATGATTATGCTATGATGATACATGCTTTGATTTCTGATGTATATGAACCCTTGTTTATGATCAACCATCGGTGTCGTGTGTCGTTATGTCGAGTCATAGTTTCAACGTGCTATGTTATGGGCCATAGTGACGTTAAGTAAAGATTAGACACCAAACTAATACTTAAGACCTAAACGTGTTCATAGGTCTTCGTTAAGCAAAACTTGGATTATATAACAAGTGTAGCAGTGCAACCCAAGGTGAGTGTCACTACCCCATTTACCGTAAGCCCTTTTGGGACACACTGAATAATCTAATGAAAAACAATGCTGAAAACTTAGAGTGTTGTGCACCTACTTGATGAAATTGAAAGCTTAGAGTGCTGTGCACCTACTTGATGAACTTGAAGTGTTTTATGGGAAACACTTGTGAATTACTTAAACAACTAATTCTAAAATGAAACTGAAAAATGTTTTCGGGGTTCATAAGAACCCTAAAGTAAACCGTTTTAATATGGCTAGTGTAGGTTAAAGTCTAAACCACATGATATCACATGATTTCTAAGGATTGCCTTTTAACTGAAAAAGTCCTCAACTTAATTGTGCCATTAATTGTAAAGCGAGGGGATGTTGGGTAGATCTACTGGAGTTTGACAAACTCCGCCTCGTGACACTGGAGGTGCACGGAGGTACAATATCAGCCTATCTGACCGTGATCCCGAGAGGACACGGGGGAGGCAAAGCCGCGATGACGTATGTCCGCAAAACAAAATGGCTGAAGGCTCCGCCTCTACGATGCTTAATGGTCAGCTTTGGTACAAACTTCCTTAGTGCATGGAAACAACGGATTAGCTACCCGCGATATCGGTTGAGTACTTTAATTATACAAGACTAGTAAATACCTGAGAACTTTGTTACGGACAATAACTTTACTAAATAACAAATGTTTATGAATTGACGTATATAACTGAGCATTGCTTTTCACAAACAAATATTACGTATGTATATGTTGACACGATTACGATTATGAGACCTGGCCAATGCATGACATGCCCACTGTGAACTCACCAACCGTTAGGTTGACACTTGTGTGGTTTTCACTTTTGCAGATCGTTGAAGAGTATCCACTGGAGGTTGGCATGGCACAAGAAGATATTTACTTTTATTAAACTAAATTTGGGGATTTGAATTTGAAACAAAGATTTGTAAAGCACGTGGTTAGTGCTAAGATACTTATGCCTTTATTCCGCTGCGTAACTTTTGAAACTGTTTTGAAATGAATGTTTTGGACTTTACTCTGATTCGTTTAGTATTTGTAACTAATGGTTGTGGTCCTGGTTTGCTCGCACCCCTTAACGGTATAAACCTCGTTAGTGGTTATTTGGGGGTGTGACACAGATTCTTAAAATCAAGAATTTATTAGACTTTTTAGTTTAAGATTTAAAGAAAACCCTTTTTAAAAGTCACTTTTTTGACAACATGATTACACTAGTTTCTAGCCATCCATTTCCACCAATCATAAAATCTTTCAAATACACACACATACATATGTATTTATACGACATATATATATGTTTTTATGTTTTTTATTATATTTAATTAAATCATTTAATGCTCATAACTAAAGACCAATTTATGTTTCCAATTTACTAGCATTAATCTTAAGCATTTAACCATATATGATTGAATAATTATTTTAACTTATAATGCATGAAACCATTTTGTATTCTTTTTTACTTTGATTCAACAAAGCTTTTATAAAATGTGTTTGTTTATTACAAAATCTTGTTTCTTTTGAATATTCATTAGTAATAGTTTAGCCGTTGTCCTAGTGGTTAAGGGGGAGGTGGTAAGGCTTTGCCTATCTGGAGGTTCTGGGTTCAAACCCAGGCATTGACAGTTATTTGGTGATTTATGGGGTTAGAATAGGAGTTTGTAATAGTTTAGCCGTTCAAAAAAAAAGTAGATCTCGAAATTTTGGTGGTTAACCCACTTGTTACATGTGTTATGAACACTAAATCACTAGCTTTTCAACATGCATTCATTAAAAAGTTCATGCATGTTGGTGAAAGCTCTTGTTTAGTTATGAAAGCTTAAGAAAATGGATTGTTAATGGTTAGGAATCATCATCAAGACCATATAAGAATCAAAGATTCATATCCAAAGTATGGATTCTAGAGAGAGAGAGAGAGAGAGAGAGAGAGAGTCATACTTTGGTTTAAAAGATGAGGTGAATCTTGATTGATGTTGGTTAACTTGAATCTCCAACTTTTGATCTTTTAATCTTGCTTCAAGAATGGTTTTTGGTTGATGATGATGATGAAAAATCGAAAATGAGAGAGAGAGAGAGAGAGAGAGAGAGAGAGAGAGAAAGGTTCTCGGTTGAAACAAAGAGAAGAGAGAGGTGGAGTGTGTGGGGGAGTTTCTTGGAAGCTTAATATCAAAAATTACTTATAGGTCTAGGGGGTTATGTGTCAAGTTCTCAAGGTATGTCATCATTTTAAGGGGTCTAGGTGTAAGATTTTTAAACCATCTTTGCTTGGCTTATGCCAAGTGTAAGATTTTTAAACCATCTTTGCTTGGCTTATGCCAAGTGTAAGATTTTATAAAATCTTAAGTGTTTTTCAGGTATAGTACTGTTAATTTGCGATATTGCAGATAAAGTTTTAGACCGAATCATGAAAGTAATTATATGAAAATTCATGAAATTAAATTACGCTCACAATGGTATGATTAATTGTTGCTTTTGCCATATTTGGTTTATCAGTATAATTTGATTATATCTATACTAGTATACTTTACTTGTTTTGAGTTAATTGAGTCATCACCAACCTTTGTTGATAAAATATTTTTGCGAATATTTTGTCTCATATAATATTTATTTTTATTTAGACAAAAATTCCTCGTTTGTCTATTAGTAACGGGATATTGTATTACTTTCTCGTGCGATGATTATTCTATTGTCATGTTGTCCCTAATGTTGCAAATTTTAGTAATCCACAAGTATTATTATTATTATTAAATAATACTTTTTATGTCATAACCTAATCGGATAATTACACAGATGTCATAGTGTTACCCTATCATCTATGGAATTAGTTTCTCGGGTGTCACAACATGGACTTCTTGTGCCGAGACAACTAGTTCTGAAACAGGAGGTTGAGATACAACTGGTTCTTGAACTACCGGTTCTTGAACCACTGGTTGTTGTACAACGGGTGTTGTCTGAGTTTGTCGTTTTGGGTCGTTTCACTTTCGCTTGTTGTTGTCGATTTTGTTCTTCAATCCAACTATACTCCAATTCTTCAGAATCACTATCTTGGGCATGACGAGGTGCACCCTGTGGTGGTGCCACATAATTGACATTCACCAAATGGCCAATCAATCTCTTCAACTTTGGTTGATCAGCTAGTGACTTTTTCTGATAAGAAGCCAAAGCACCCACACTATTCTCAGTCATGTGCTTTAAATCCATCTTCTGATTATCAGCTTTTACTAATGTTGGATACAGATCGTTCAAGATCATTTGAGTGAACCTTGGATACAATATGCTTGCTTGAGATTATCTCTCATGTAATGAAAAATCAATCTAGCACAATTGTAAGGACGGTTAAGAATCAAAGCATTCATAAGTGATAACATCTTAGTACCAATCTCATCATGTCCTGAAATCCTGTTTCCTAGGAAATGTAACAAGACATGCACCAACAATTTGTAAGGAATGCTGAAAGATGACTTATAAATCCAATCCCGACTTAGATCATCAATATACCATATCTGTTTCAACAACGCCACATTATCAGCATGAGAAAATTCAAGTGGAGCATTTGTCGTGTCATCATTCAGTTGCATGATTCTTTGTACATCTGCTTCAGTAAATTCCACGGTTCTATTTTGCACGGTTGTAGATATCTTGATGGGATCATCAGTAATGGTTCTTGCTGTAGACCAGAACTCAACAACAATATCCCGATACACATCACACGAATGTGTAATGGCATAATGTATTCTTGACCTTCGTAAGAAGTCAAATATACCCGATCCACCGAACTTAATAAGCTTTGTACGAGCAACACCGAGATGTGCACAGATGTTATGTTTATCACCAATCTTTAAATTATTCACCATTTCTAAAAACACATAAAATGAAAAGTTCGTTAAATTTAATGTGATTATCAGAAATGTTCACCAATTTCATCAATTAATCATCAGTCGCATAAACGATTAATTTAAATTCAAAAATTCATTTTGGGTGAACTGAATCTGAACTTCGTTAGAACTCAGTCTGAACTGAAATTGGCGTCCAAATCTCATCCGAACTTGACTTGGTCAACGTTCAATGTTGACCTTCAGTCAACGTCCGAACTTCATCTGGTCAACGTCCGAACTCTAGACGAACATGGTTCGAACTTCAGGTTCGGCTGATGAAATTGAGGTTCGGCACTGTGCGAACACTGAGACATTCAAATATCTCAAAAACTCTTATCAGACCAAATTAGACCATAAGATTTGAACCCTTTGTGCGGTTTTTTATTACGAATCCACAGAACCATTTTTTTATCATCTTAGACCAACTCTAAGTATGGTTATTTTCAGATCTAGAAACTCAAAAACTCGTGACATCGTTTTGAACAAAAACGACAACTTTTAACAACCAAAAACGACAATGAAACACACCCTCGTACTCGCAATCTCATTACCTGTGTAAATCTGGTCTCAGAATACAAAAACAAACTGTAAACCGAAAGTTGGAATTTTGGGCAGAGGTTCGGCTTAATTTGAGAGAATGAGTAATACTACTCAGCCGAACCCTAGGTTTGGCCTTTTATAGCCAACACAGTTCGTCTGTCCGAACTCTGTGTTCGGCCTTCCTAACCCTATCCGAACTTAGTCATCGGATTCTCCAAACCCTATCCGAATGATGTCCGAACTTGGACTTCGGATCATCCGAACTTGATGTTCGGATGTCCGAACTTCAGTTTTGTTGAATTTCCAGGATTTTTCAAATTTAACCCTGATTTTTGAAGAATCTTAATTTTGAACACAAAGATTACAAATTTTATCAATTTGATCCAAATCTTTGATGAGTCACTTGATTTGAAAACTGTTTGGTTGTTATCGGCATAAAATTGATACTTTTCACCATCGGTTGATCAAAAATAAAATAGAATCAAAATCTTTTTTATTTTTATAAAATTATCAAACACACCGACTTTTTTTTTATTTTTCACAAGATAATGCTAAAACACTCCTAAAATCTTTTTGGATTTTTCTACTAAGCAATAAACCAAACAAACTTGAAATTCATATAAATTAAATCTTTTTACAAGAAAGATCTAGACGCGAGATCATATCAGACATAATGCATCAGCCACATTTCAATTTCAGATTTAATCAGCATGCAAGCCAAGCAGGCAGAGAATACAACTTTGCAGTTTGTTTCAGCTAAGGCAGATCAATTTTTATAGCTTTCTGATATGATTAACAGGTATGATTTAGCAAGCATAGATAGTATAAAAAACCACACAATCCGGAATACTGGCAATATGACTTATTCTATTTTTGTATTTTTTACAGAATTGTGATTTTCCAAAGAGATTTACCGTTCATGGTGTTTCATGCAAAAATAAAGTAGAACCCTAAACAAATAACAATCAGGTCGGCCGGTAGGCACGCAAAGATAGTCCGATTGTTTAGGAAAATAAGAAATAGAAAATAAAGCAAAAATTGTATAACCCAACAACAATAAGGTCGGTGCTCACGCACACGCAAAGAAAGTCCGATGAATTATATGAAACACCAAAGAAAATAAAGCAGAATGTCAAACGAACAACAATCAGGTCAATATTTCGATACGCAGAGAAAGTCCGATCGTTTGACAAAATAAAGAAAATCAAACAATTTTAAATCTTTGGAAAATGAAAACATGCATACACTAGAACATCTCTTTTATTCTGTTTTTGTTATTTTCATTTTTATTGCCAACATCACACAACATCCTTCATGGTGTAACATCACAACTATCAAGCTAGATTTTAAATTGATATTATACTAGCATATATCAGATTTGCCTTAACACATTCAACAAACCAAGCAAGAACCTACAGCCTTTATTCCTACTCAATTCATGGTTGATAACATGTATGCTGATGTAATATTACTTCTCGCTAGGTTGGATCAATTTCTCAAATTTTGATTTTTCATTTTTTTTTATTTTGGCATTTTCAATTTCAATTTTTTTAACTTTTGGCATTTACAATTTTTTTTTTAATTTTCTGACTTTCTCCCCAAAAATACAAAACTCTATTTTTGGATTTTTGTAATAAGAAAAGAAAATACAAAGACAAATAAACCAAAAGCAAAAATTGATCAACCGACAATTACTCAGTAGGTAATTGTTGAATGCCATTGAGTTGCAATAGAAACTTGAAGCGGGCTTTATCAAAAGCCTTAGTGAAAAGGTCCGCTCTTTGAATATCTGTGTGAATCTTTTGCAAATCAATCAGGTTTTTCTCGAAGCAATCACGAATAAAATGATATCTAATATCGATATGCTTCGTTTTTTAGTGCTGAACAGGGTTTTTGGTTATGCAAATGGCAACCGAATTATCTATATGAATTGGGGTAGTAAGAAACTGCAAACCGTAATCCCGCATAACAGTAGCTTGCAATCGCAACGTATTCAACTTCTGTAGTGGATGTAGCCACGAACGTTTGCTTCTTACACTGCCAAGACACAATCCGATCGCCTAAGAATTGGCACCCAGCGGTTGTGGATTTGAAGATCATCTTGCATCCGCCGTAGTCAGAATCTGAGTAGGCTGAAAGGTCAAACTTATCATCATGAGGATACCAGATCCCGAGATCTGTGTTACCCTTCAGATAAGCTAGAATTCGCTTCACCGCATTTAAATGAGAAATCCTCGGAGATGCTTGGTACCTTGCACACAAACAAACAGCAAACATAATGTCAGGTCTACTAGCAGTTAAATACATTAATGACCCTATCATCGCACGATAAAGGGTGGCATCAATTGCTTCACCATCTTCATCTGGACATAGACCATGTGACAGTTGAATCGGAGTCCCCGGTACATGAACGTCATCAATCTTGAAACGGTTTAGCACATCATGCACGTACTTCGTCTGATGGATAAAAATACGATTCGAAGACTGATTTACTTGCAATCCTAAGAAGAATGAAATCTCGCCCATGGAACTCATCTCAACCTTTGTTTGCATTAACTTCTCAAAATCCTTCAAGAGTTGTTTGTTTATACTCCCAAATATGTCACCCCCCCCCCCCCGGTTTTCTTATAGAATAGAGTACAATCCACCAACCCACACTTAAACCCGTTCTCCAGTAGATAAGTGGACAAGGTCTCGTACCAAGCTCGAGGAGCTTGATGTAGACCGTATAAAGCTTTGTCCAGCTTATAAACCTTCTCCGGGTAATCAGGATCGTAGAATCCCGGAGATTGCTTAACGTAGACTTCATCTTTGACTTTTCCGTATAGAAATGCACTCTTTACATCCATTTGGAAAACTTTGAATCCACGATGTGCCGCATATGCCAAGAAAATACGTATCGCTTTGATTCTGGCAACCGGTGCGTACAGCTCATTAAAGTCGATTCCTTCTTCTTGAGAAAAACCCTGAACAGCCAAACGAGCCTTGTTGTGTACAATAACTCCTCGGTCATTCCTTTTACATTTATATACCCGTCGAGTACCGCATGTCTCTTTGCTTCCTTCGCGCAAATCCACTAAACGCCATACCCCGAGTTTCTGGAATTGTAATAATTCTTCTTGCATTGCTTCTATCCATGAACCATCTTGTAAAGCTTGCTTTATGTCTGTTAGCTCAATCTGAGATAAAAAGTATGAATGAAAGACTTCATCCTGTATACCAGATTCCCTGATTGCTAATAAAGCACTACTCTCAACTTGTCTTCGAGTTCTCATTCCATCATCTAAATCACCAATTATATTTTCTTGTGGGTTATAGGTGTTTATCCGGAGTGCCTGATGAGCAAGAACAATGACCATATCAGCTAAGTCAGGAACATGATCTTCCTCAACTACCACATTTTCAGTTGAATTAGTGTCAGATTGTATAACAGGTTGGACATTTCCACCTCAATCACACTAGTACCACTTGTGGTAGCTTCAACTTGTGGTTCAACTTGTTATACAGGAATCTCAACCTGATCAGAAATAGCTTCATGAAACTCATTGTCATCATCAGAAGACATATCATCAGCAACAATTGTGGTGTCAATTGTTGTTTCTGTCAGATAATCTTTAACAACAGGCACGTTCGGAGTAGACGGAGTCTCAATATGCACGCATGACCGGAGCATCATCTTGTAAGTTGATATAAACATGAGTAAGACGATCATCAGATATATCAGGCGTTAATTCAAGTGATTCATAAATAGCCTTGTAGTCAAACATCCAATCCGGTCCAACACCTTTGGGTGGCAAAGAATATGATTGAAAATCAACATGCAAATGTTCTTCCACTGTACCTGTCTGTTTATTGAACACTCGTTTCTTCTGGTTTGAATACCCGATAAATAATCCTTCGAAAACTTTGTCTTCAAATTTACCAGCAGACTTTAACATAGTACAGGGACACCCAAAAGGTTCAAAGTAATTGAGATTTGGCTTATGATTATTGAGTAACTCGTAACAAGTCTTTTAACCGTAAGAACTCGGTTGAGCACATAACAAGCTGTGTTGAGTACTTCTGTCTAGAAATTCACTAGAAGTTGTGCATCAGCCAACATCGTGGGTGCAGTCTCAATAATTGTTCTATTCTTCCTTTCCGCAACGCCATTTTGCTGAGGTGTATAAGGAGTACTATATTCATGTCCTATTTCTTTTTCCAAACAAAACACTCTCATGACGCTGTTTTTAAACTCTGTGTCGTTGTCACTCCGAATCCTTCTAACCTATCAACTTGTAAAATGACTCAAATATATTGATCAAGTTGACAAGGATTCTTGAAGTTTCATCCTTTGTGACAAGAAAATCTACCCATGAAAATCTAGAAAATTCATCAGTTACGACAAGACATTACTAATGTCCGGAATGCTTTTGCAATTCACAGGACCAAATAAGTCAATGTGAAGCAATTCCAATGGAACATCTATTGAATGGTACTTCTTTAGTGGATGAGATTTTCTTTTCTTCTTCCCTTTCTTGCAGCTAACGCACACATCATTGAACACAAACTGATGCTTTGGAACCCCTTCTACAAGATCCCTACTCACCAATTCATTCATCTTTTGGTAATGGATGTGACCCATGCATCGATGCCACAAAATAGATTCTCTCTCGGATGCCTTCGATAAGAACCATTGACCCATAACATTAGCCTTCGCTGAATTCATATCTAGAACATGCAAGTTGGACAAAACAGGTGCTCTCATGATAATGCAATCATCTGGAATCTTGTACTCTGGCTTCAAAATTAGACATTCACTCCCTGTGAAAGCTGTTGTATACTGCTTATCACATATCTGGGAGACCCTTAGAAGATTGTATTCAATTTCTTGCACATATTCCACTCGATCAAAAGTAACAGCACCGTTGCTGAGCTTGCCTATACCCGTTATCATACCACCTTTGTTTCCGGCAAAAGTGACACTTCCTCTGTTGAATGGTTTAACATCATGAAGCAGAGAAATATCACCCGTCATGTGCCTGGACGCTCCACTATCAACAACCCACAAATTGTTTACAGGTTATTGTGAAGCACCCTGCACACAGAAAATAAATAATTAGTTTCGGGACGAACCCAAGCTCGAAGCTTTAGGTCGACCGTCATCTTCAACAAAGTCATTTCCAGCTGTGGATGACCCCTTAGGTATCCATTTGTCATTTGAAGTATTTGTGGATCCAGAATTCTTTAAAATTGATTTGACATTATCAAAACCACCATCTAATATCTTATCATTTCGATGTTTGTAAAAATTAGATGATTCATCATAAAAATGAACTCTGCCTTTGTAATCCACAAATCTGACTTTCTTTTGTGAAACACCAGAAACAGGTGTCTCTGTTTGATAACCATCAGAAGCATCATCAAAATTTTCAACTTCAGTTTTTTCAGCTTTATCCTTCTTTAAAGGACAATTACGGTATCTATGACCACAGTTTTTGCACTTAAAACATTTGCGTTTGTCAATAACAATCTCTTTGACCGTGTCATCATTCATAATGGTTTCAATGACTGGTTTTTGTTTCTTTGATTTTAAAATGTTTTGGTTAGAAATACAATGATCACTGAAGTCATCATAAAACCCAGAGTCATAACCATTCAAACTATCTGGAAAATCACCGCCATAAAAATATTGATCACAAAATTGTGGATTTCTAGCATAGTATTGGTCATCATAATTTGGAAATGTACCCCTCCTACCACCATAACCTGGACCAACATCATTTCTAAACCCATGATCAACCCATCTTGGACCCCTTCCATAGACTGGTTGATTCGGCCCAAAACCAAAATTGTCATAAAAACCATCATCATGATAGTATTGAGATTTCTTAAAAAATGAATTTGGTTTTCTGAAACTTGGTTTGGCTGGTTCATGAAAAACTTGACTCTGAATAACCTTTGGTGGTTGGAAAGCAATTGGTGTCTTTTTCACAGATTTTTGCACTCTTTTTACCAACCCTCAATTAGAATTATGACCCGAATGCTCCGAATCAAATGTGTCCATTGGTATTATAACGTTTACTATTTCCCCTCATAATGGGCACACTTTTCACATTCAGATCATATTTTGGACCATAATCTCCCGTAAAAACCTTAGACCAATTCTGGATTGACCAATTTTTAACGGGAAGTCCTTATTGCTATACATAACATCTGAACCTTTTAGGCGATAAGTTGTCCATTTGTCTACTTTATCGGACATTGCATTTTGAGTTAGATTACCGATCCTTACCTTTTCAGAATTCGATACTTTTGATGATGAAGCTTGTTTAAAAACCTTAGATTTTGATTTTTCAGATTCAGATTCAAATCCAACTCCACCATTATTTAATTTCTTACCCCCCCCCCCCATAGATTTACTTCTCGCAATTTGTTTTTGCTCATATTCACTTAGTTTCTGAAGCTCAGATTTAATGGTAGCAAACTTATGTTTTGAAATCAATTCATTTTCATCTGGCTTAGAAACTGTTTTAAGAATGGGTTTTGCATTTTCAATTTCGGTTTCAGAAACAAGATCATCAATTTTGTCAAAGTCTGAAAAATCATAAAACTGTTCATCAACGGTGGAATCCAAAACTGATTTTCCAGTTGAATTTTATCAGTCTTTTGATCATTTGATTTCTGATCAGATTTCTCATCATGAGATTGAACCGAAATCTTTGTGGAGTTAGATGTAACATCCACCTTTTATTCAACTTCAGCAGACGAATGACCATTTGTAATGATCACAGGAGCAGGAACTTTACTAAACTTTCTAGACACATTTTCATTATCAGTATTGTAAAGAAAGTTGGAAAATGATAATGGAATTTGGAAAGTGTCAATTTTGTTGTTTAATTAAATAATTTTAATTCTAAGATCAGACACGACTTTGATTGTTTGCTAGTTCCTTTTGTGTGGACACGAGCAATTCAGATTGTTTCAGAAATTCATACTTCTGAAGACGTAATTGCTCGTGTACCGACATTAACTCCTTTGTGGTACCTTCCCACCTTGTTTTGTAAATTTCCATATCAGCTCTTGCTACAGACAAAATATCATTTAATTTTTTCTTTTCATCTAAGAGAGTACTATTATCGGTAGCAAATTGATCACAAGACTTACATAAAATGGGAGAAGAAACTACCTTTGAAGTGTCGGTCATCAAGGCAACAACCGAGTCTTTGATAGTATTTATCTTCATGGCACCATTCTCCAGTTTGAGACTGTTATTTTCATCTGACAGCTTCTGCATTTCCTTTTATTGAGCAATCATTTTATCATCAACTTCCAATGCAGTTTGTTGAGCCTTTTCATATTGTTGCTTTAAAGGAAGACTTTTGTGATACAGATTCTCGAAGTTAGTTGCTGTATCCAATGCCTCAGCTTTTGCAACTTCGCATTCCTTAACCAAAGCTTCTTTTTCTTTAGTTAAAACTTCAATCTTCTTTTTCAACAAGAGAATTTCATCAGACTCAACTTGTTCAGAAATTGTATTTGCCATGAAAGCAAACTTTTCTTTGAGCATTGAGTAAAAATCATCAGTTGATTTTGTAACATTTGCTTGAGCACTTGTGTCAACATTTGTTTCAACACTTGCTCCAACATTTGCTTCATCATTTGCTTTATCTCCGTCTAGTGTAGATTCAGTCATGGCATCTTCATCCTGCACATGTTTCACAATCAAGGAAGACGAATCAGCAAATTGATTTACCCAATTGTATGTTTTGTCTTCTTGAGACACTAAAGCTTTTGTAGTTTCATATTTAGGGTTTGAGTTAGAAGAACTCCATGAAATTGTGACATTGTTGTTTCCAGAAGCACTTGTCTTTGAAGCAAATTTTTATACTCTTGCTTTATGGGCTGAGAGCATTCTCTTGCGAAGTGGCCAAAATTCGAACAGTTATAGCACCTCACTTTGGATTTATCAAATCCGATGCGACCACCAGAAATGAGATCTTTTCTGCCTGTCTTCTTAAGAAACCTCTTTATCCGTCTAGCAAGCATTGCAAATTGCCAATTTATATCCATAAGCTCTAAGTCATCTAGATCAACTTGGTCATAGTCTTCTTCGGTTAATTCAGCATTGCTCACTTTTCCTGTAAAAACTCCATAATATGATGACACCAATGCAGATACCAAGGCCATATAATCTTCCGTTGTGGTAACAGACATAGCCATCTTGCTTGTATTCATCATAGTTCTTGCTAGAATTGACACATTACACCCTGGAGATCCATAGTTGTATTCATAATTTTCTGAATTTGTTCCATTCCCTGAATTTGACACATTTCTAGAAACATTTCCAGCCACAAACACAGTTGCCGGAGAATAATGTGACATCCGGCCCTCCGGGTCCGAACCTTAGAAATGGATAAAAACGATAAACCGGTGAAACCGGAATGCGCGTATATAGGCGTAGTATGTCAATTAAGGTATTAGAAGAGTCTAATAGCCTTAAAACACTTCACAAGTATCACACACAAGTCGAAGTCTTGAAATATTGGTGATTGATTTAGAATCGGTGAATATCGTGAATTATGTGAAAACTGATACGTGAATCTAATTGCATGATCGCAAATTGTTATATGGCAAGTTGAAACTTGATTTTATTGGATTCGATGTGATAAAAATGATGGTGAATTGAAAATGGGAGAAAACAATGAAAACCATGACCAAAAACGCGAAAAAACTGACAAAACGGGTTGCGGTCAACAAAAGTCAACATGGCTGCCAGACGGACGCTCTAGGCGTATCACCTGGAGCAAATGGGAGTTGTAAGCGATACGCCTACAACCCAGTTTTCATCAAAACCCTAATTCTCCACTATTTAAGCACAATTAGGTCTGATCTATAATGGTTTGATGATATCAAGTGTAGATATAGTGTTTAGCATGATAAAGATTGCATCTTTTGATAAAAAAAAATGAGGCTTTTATGCATGATGATGTGTTATGAGCTAGATCTAAGGTTTTTTTATGATAAATCATGCATGCATGTGAATAAAGGTTGATGATTTGTGCTAGATCTATGTTGCAATGTTTAGATAATGAGACATCTAGGGTTTATGATGCATAAAAATTGATGACTATGCATGAGATCTATGATGAAAACATGACTTCGGTTACCATGCATGCAATATCTTGAATAAATACATATGATTGTTGTTAGATCTGCTATGTGGGCACGTAATCTAGGTTAATGAATGCATGAAGGTGTATAAAGTTGTGAACTTGAAGATCAAATCCATGCGGATAATTTTATAAAAATTATTTACTTGAAAATATGGTGAAAATAGCCGATTAGGGCAAGTTAGCTTACATGCATGTGGTTGATAATCTATGATATGGTTTAATACATGCTAAATGATGATATATGTGATTTTTATGGGAGAATGATGTTATGTAAACATGGATTTAGCCTACATGTGGTAAATATATATTTATCGGTAAATAAATCAATAAAACGGAGGAAATTGCATAATTATAAGCATGAAGTTACTTGGCTATGTGTTTGCATGTGATATGAAAAATTGATTATAAGTTATACGTGTATACAAGTCCTAAGTCTCCTACCTCGGTTGGAATGACAAGACTTTGTAAGATTGTTCCATCGATCGTATATCATATATGCTGGAGGGTTATTGGATTTTATTAATCCAAGTTATTACCAATTGGCCAATATTAATCCCAATTTCAAAATTGCCCCACATTAATCCTAGTTATTAAGGTGTTGGATTTCATTGGACCCCCTTTACATTTTTCTTCACTCCGTTAGGGATTTTACTCAAAAAAATCCCTTCGGGGTCCAATGATTATTAAGGTGTTGGATTTCAATGGACCCCCTTTACATTTTCCTTAACTCCGTTAGGGATTTTAGTCAAAAAATTTCCTTCGGGGTCCAATGAAATCCAACACCTTACTAATTGGGATTAATGTGGGCCAATTTTGAAATTGGGATTAATATTGGCCAATTGTTAATAACTTGGATTAATAAAATCCAATAAACCTATGCTGGATAATGTTGTAAGTCATCGAAACGCATATATTCATCATGATACAATGTGTTGTATATAAGATACATGTTAGGTTATGAATAGGAAACCTAAATGTGATCACCAATATGTTCTCAAGTCCACTTATCCAATGTTCGCGAATTATCGGGATGTTCGGTCAAACACGGTCAACACTTACACGGTTATGTGTCATAGGTGAAGTCTAGGAGGTCTTTACTACTTCTCAGTGGTTGGTTGATTGGAATAGCTTATTTACACCCTAAGGTGAGTTCACGGACCCACTTTTACTATTTAACTCTTTTGGGGGAGAAGACATGTGGTAAACGTTTACGATTTCCGAACTGCTTTATTGTTTTATATACTAGTTCGTAAATAGTAGACGAAAGACATGCAAGGGAGTCCTTCCACTAATAACATAAGTCATTTTATATCAGTGATAACGGGGAAATGTTTGGTAGATCTACTGGGTCTGACAATCCCTGCGCGTGCTAGCCGCACTAGCTCCTACTGGCCCTTGGAGGGGAGAGGAACGGGTATAATGTTGTTCTAACTCGGTGTTGTTATGGTGACTACGAATTCCAACTAGTTTATAAACGACGTAGTCTAGCTAACCCAGGTATATAAAAATGCAATGTTTTTATAAACTGATTTGATTAAACTTGTTTTCGGGAATGGGATTACCGCTGGGTTACGTCTCAATGAGAGTAACTAAATAAACTTATATTTTCTAGAAAATGATGTTTCCTACTCTAAAACTCTATGAATTCACCAACCATACGTTGACTCTTTACATGTTTGTTCTCAGGTCCTTAGGAGGAAGTCGCTAAGGCACGCACGCTTAGGATCATTGGTATTTGGTCTGCATTGTCATGTTTGTTTTAAACTTGCTAATATCGCCTTAGGAGAAAGACTAATTAAACTAGTTATGTCTTGATTCTGCAATGTTTGTTTTAGATAACTAATGGTATGTCGCTTCCGCAAATGTTTTCTAAACTCGATAAATGCTTCCGCACTGTTTTTTGGAGAATATTACTTAACTCTGATAAAAACCAACTTTGAAACGTGTTTTGGTTATTGATTCGAGCATGTAGATGTTTGATGTGTCTGACGACTCAGATCCTGGTGTTGGTCGCGGCAGTAGCGGCCGCGCCACCAGTCGCGCCCCAGGTCCACGGAGCCTCTGAGGGCGACGGGCTTTTCGTGGGGTGTGACAGAGTTGTATCAGAACGGTCGGTCATAGCAAACTTATGATTACATTAGATCCAACTAGGACTAGAGTTAGTTAGACACACACATAGACGCACATATATGTAGTTCTCTTGTTTTACATATTGCTGATACATAAGTATATATAAGTATATATATATACGACTATACATACGACTATACGTAATGATTTCTTGCTATAGTTGCTATCTCTATATCTCTCTATCGCTTTGTCACATCTACCTTCGAGTAGTACTTGTTTGAATAAGCCATGTTGTTATTCAAAGGGTAGCTACTTACTGTAATATACATGGGATGTATATTGCAGGCATGTCGACTAACCAATCGGAAATCGGAGCATCATCGGGAGCCAAGGGGAAGAGACTTCGCGTGACGAGCGATGATGAGGAGTCATCCGACGAGTGCGATATTGTCGAGTCATCTTACGTCCAAAAACGTCAAGACCCTACGAACTGGAGGTGGTACCGAGGACACGTACGACGGTTGGTCGAGGAGCAGCGAGTCCCTGACCCTATCGGCACTGACCTTACCCCTCGTATGCCAGAAGTCCATGGTGTGCCATTTTTACCACCATTACAGTGCCCAGAGACTCGGGTGATTGCGCATTGGTGTCAACCTTGGACACTACGCAAAGAGCCTTGAGTAACGCTATGCATGACATCACACAACTAAGAGAAAAGCAGCAGCGTTTGAATGAGGTGATCGAGACATTGAGCCACAGCTTGAGTTTGACTGATGAGATGCATGATAACTTGGTCGGGTATGTACGGGCGATGCGAAACCGAGTGATCGTTTTGGAGGATCATCAACAAGTGACTTAGGCTAGAGTTACCACCTTGGAGGGATTACCGGGAGCCAGTCCCGCAAACCATCCAGCTGAAGACCCCGATTAGGACCCGGAAAGGGAAGAAGAGCCGGTTATTATAAATTGATTACCCTAATATTACTTATTAGTCAGTAGTATCTGGAAGTATTCAGGACGACTTTTGAAGAAACATTCTAGTCTTTATCAATGTTTAGCATGTAAAAATTTGACTCAGTTTGAAACTTAATGAAGTTTTGAATCAGTTATGATTTCATTTTAATTTAAGTTGTTGTTTGAATTTGTTATGTGTTTTTCCTATTTGTCATTTGATATTTATTTTATGCTTAGATGATAAAGACCAGGATGTTAATCATTTTTGTATATTATGAATAAAGAAAATGGCAGGTAGAGGTCGTGGTCGAGGAGCTGGTATCAACATGACAGCGGAAGAGATTAACACTATCATTGGGCAGAGTGTCGAAGCAGCGTTAGCAGCGCATTTACAGGCAAATCCGAAAAATCAGCAAGGTTGTATGTATAAGATGTTTATGGATTGTAAGCCCCACAGTTTCAATGGAACTGAAGGAGTGGTTGGTTTGCTTCGTGGGTTGGAGAAGACGGAGTCTGTGTTTGAGCGATGCAATTTGTGAAGTATGCTGCTAGTTTACTGGACGGAGTGGCAAGTCCAATTGTTGGGATTGGTTGAGGCTAATGTTATTCTATGGGCTGAGTTTTCAAGGATGTTGGTTGAAGAATACTGTCCTCGAGTGGAAATCAGAAAACTCGAAGTTGAGTTCAGTTGTCTAAAGATGGAAGGATGTGAAATCGAATCCACACTATGAGACAAAATGAGTTGGCATTGTTGTGCCCAACACTGGTTGATCCGCCATATCGAAGAATTGAGAGGTATATTGATGGGTTGGTACCTCAGATTCAGAGTTTGGTGACGTCTAGTAATCCTTTGACGATTCGAGACACAATCCACTTAGCTCACCAATTGACTGATCAAGCAGTTCAGCAAGGGATCTTGCAACTGCGAAAAGCGTTATCTAGTTCGGGAGACAACAAGAGGAAATGGGATGGACCAGGAAGAAGTGGAGGTTCGAATTCGAATCAGAATCAGCATCGTAAGGGTGATGGTCACGCTAAAGGTGGTCAAGTGAATCAGAATGCGGGAAATTTATCAAGCGGTTATCAAGGGAAGCTTCCGAAATGCCACAAATGTGATCGACATCACACTGGGATTGTGCGATCAAATGTAATAAATGTGGAAAGCTGGGGCATAAGGCTATTGATAGTCGAGTCAGAGTTAACAATCAAGGAGCTCAGAATCAAGGTAACCAGAACCGCCAGGGTAATCAAACTGGTTGTTTCGAATGTGGAATTGTGGGTCATTTCAAAAGAGACTGTCCAAAGTTGAAAGGAACTGGAAATGCTGGAAATGGTGGGAACCGTGGACGCAATAGCTAGAGGAAATGACATTGGAGGAGCTGCTGGAAGAGCTTTTATGATTGGAGCCAGAGAAGCTCGAAATGATGCCAATGTGGTTAATGGTAAGTTTTCTATCAATGGCAATTTTGCTTCTGTATTATTTGATACCGGTGCTGATAGAAGCTTTATTTCGAGAAAGTTTATAAAGATGATAAATATAGTAGAAAGTCCTTTAGAGGCTAGGTATTTGATTGAGCTTGCGAATGGTAAATTGATTGAGATCAATAGTATTTTTCGAAATTGTGTCCTGGAACTGTCTGGTCATCGAATGAGCCTAGACTTGTTGCCAACAACATTGGGTAGTTTTCACGTGATTGTTGGAATGGATTGGCTATCCCATCGAGCTGAAATAGTGTGCCAGGAAAAGATAGTAAGAATTTCTCTTTTGAGTGGAGAAATTTTGACAGTTCAAGGTGAGAAAAGCTGAAAGTGCGTTAGCGTACGGATCTTCTACTTAGTCGTGATGAAATCAATGTAAACGTGTAAAAGAAAAAGAGTAAATACAAATGAGCTTTGTATTAACCACAGAGAACCACAGAGTACACTTAGAGAATATGACCCGGGAGCCTCCTCTATTCTATACAAGATGAACTATATATACATGCTGAAATACGACTGGGCGAACCTCAGGTTCGGCCACACGTTCGGCCATGTCCGAACTCCAGGTTCGGCCTGGGTTCGGACCTCAGCATCCTTGTGTGATCCATCTTGTATTCAATACTTCACATGACGATCAGGACTATGTATCAACAAACTCCCCCTCGGCATGTGCAGTATCATCTTCTCTATTCAAACTTGTATCTTGTATCTTCAATCAAACTCTTCCTCGATCTTGACGATGAGCTCAATCTTGAATACTTGATATTGCATCGTGTGGAAACTCTTTATCAACAAACTTCAGAAGACATGAAGTTGTGATGTTCTTTTTCCCACTTAGAAACCTGCAAACATAAATAATCTTGGTACAAAATGTCTCTTCGAGACTCCAAGATATTTTGATTTTGAAAATGATTTCGTATTCCGTGTTGATCAACCGAAAACAAAAAGAAACAAAATCTTTTTGGCTTTTAGAACTTTTATATCAAAACACACCCAAAATCTTTTTGATATTTTCTGATAAGAAATGTTAAGGCATTACAGAAACAGATACTATTTTTGTCTTTTGTGAGAAAGATCACGACTTGGGATCATATTGGTCATAACATGCTGAACTGCATTTCAATTTCAATTATTGAAGTACATAAGTCATGCCGATTGCAGATATAATTTGTCCAACTTTAAACTCTGGCAAAACCATACTCATAACATTTGGATATGTTAAGGTATTGATTAAGTTTGCATTGACCAGTGTACCCCACACTATCAAACATACTCAAATATGCTTTTGCTTATCACTTTTTGTGATTTCATTTGTGATTTTAATCACATAATGATTGTAACCATGATATAGTCAACTGTGTTCCATGCAAAAAGAAATAAGAACGTTAAATTGTCTACCTTAAGGTCGATCTTTCGATACGCAGATAAGGCCTCGGATTTAACAAAACAAGAAAATAAAACAAGTTGAAATTGTATAACTCAACAACAATCAGGTCGGTACTCCCGTACACGCAGAGAAAGTCCGATGAGTTATACGAAACACCAAAGAAAATAAAGCAGAACGTCAAACGAACAACGATCAGGTCTTGATATATCATGAGATACGTATCAAGATATTGTCCACTAGGTCAAGCATCAGATTTAGTGTATATCACATTTGTATACTTTCTGATTTGCCAAGCCTACCTTACACATCGATCAAATGGTCTTATGGCTTGTTCATGTACTTTATCAATGAGTCAGACAATGTCAGCCAATGTACCATCATTTCCCAAACATGTCGGATACAATTTCTCATTTTTCAATGTTTTTTTGGATTTTTGCATTTTTCATTGTTTTTGTCTTTTCCAAATTTCTCCCCCTAAAAATGACAACTCTATTTATAGATTTTCATTTTTACGATTTGAAAAACAACACACTATTTTTGTATTTTTTGCAAAAGAAAACTCCCCCTCAGAATGAGACGGAGTAAAAACAAGAAAAATTGACCAACCAACACGAATACTAGCAGTTTAGCCTTTTGAAAACAAAAGTGAGTTTGAAATTCAATATAATTATAACAGATATTTCACAATCAGCAATTTTTCAATCACCGAAGGTCTTCCTGAAACACCTGCTTGACACCAAATAAAACATTAGTTGTGCCGTGATCGACCCGATTCAATATCGTCAGGTCGCCCAGTGTCTTCCACAAAGTCCTTGTTGGCCTTGGAAACAACTTTTGGTTTCCAGATTTGTAAAAGTTTTAATTTTTGATCAGAACCGGAATCAGATTCAACCGACGAACTTGATTTAGACCAAGACGATTTACGAGTTGAGTTAAGCTTAGGGGACCATGGTTCATCAAAAATTTGACCTTGATTATCCACATATTTTGCATTTCTGTGGATATATGCAGTCGTCGGACAATCAGCAGCTAGATGTCCTGGTTGACGACATACATAACAAAGTCGTTCTCAAAGATTGTTCGAAAATTGGTTTGATTTTGAAAAACCAGATGAATGTTCAGAATCAAAGTTATCAAAGAAACCATCAGAAGAATCATACCTAGGAGATGGACTCCTTGAGGAAGACGATCTTCCAGAATAACAAGAAAATTCTTTCGGAGATGGTAATTTCTTTGCAACTTTAGCTTTAGCAACCTTGTCAACTTTCACTGGTTTCTGTACAGCAACTGGGACTTCCTTCACAACAAAACCCAAGCCTTTGTGCTTGTAACCAGAAACCTTTGAAGAATTTAAAGAAGAACCAGAAGCTTTTCTCAACTTAACTTCACTAGTGAATTTAGCCTTGATATCCTTTAGCTTGTTCTTTTCAATTAAAACTCTTTCTTCCTCGGTTGCAGATGAAGAACTTGAAGCAACCTTATCAAAAACCTTTTCATTTTCTAACAAAACAGATTTTGAAACAAATTTTGGAGCTTCACCCAATGGCTTCTCCTTCTTTTTAGACTTGGATTTGTTCTTCTTAGATGGAGTGGCAAACTTGGAATAATCATGCAAGTCATCTTTTGGATCAATCTGAGCAGCAGTAACTTCAATTAAATCCACTGGTTGAGGTACCAAGTGAACATCATCCTGCTTAGAACCTTCTGAACTCTGATCCTGCTTGTATAAGAAGTTAAGCAATGTTGGTGACAAATTGCAGTTTTTCACTTGTCTTTTCAACTCCAAAATCTCCAATTTCAAATCATTAATCTTCTGTTGACCATCAAACACCTCTTGTTGTGACTTGATGAATTTTGCATTGAGATCATCATATTCATAAGTCTGTAACTTTCTGATCTCACATTCAGCATATAATTCTTCAAGCACATTTTCTCTCTTTTGTTTGTAGATCTCAACATCTTTTGTCAACACTTCATTCTTATCTCTATAAAGAACATTCTCATCTTGAAGCATAGAGATTTTATTTTGAAGCTTCTCAACGGTAACAGCAGTTTTAGCAATAAGAGTCGTAGCTTCTTCATATTTTTACTGAACCGGATAACTCTTCTCAAACAAATTCTCAAAATCTTGAGCAGCATCTAATGCTTCAGCTTTGGCTTTCTCACAATCTTCAGCCAATTGAGCTTTTTCCTTTAAAACATCTTCATGAATATGAACCAACTCATAATATTTCTTTTGAAAATCCTCCAATTCTTTCTTTAACACCACAATTTATTTTCTTTAAAATTTGACGACTTTGTTCAAAACTTGCAATCTCCTGGATCAATTTTTCACATTTAAATTCTTCAACCTTTGAACTATCAGAAACTTTAGGTTGATCTTCGTGAACCAAATATGCACTTGAATAAGAATCAGAATCAGTCAGAAGACTATCATCATCATCATGACGAACAGTTAAAGCAATTGAAATTGGAGTATGATTCTTCTTAGCTTCAGTAACTGCATTCCATGCAAATTCACTTGAATGTGGAAAAGTATTGGTCCAATCATGAACAAGAGTAGCAGATTTCTTCTCAACCTTCTCAGCTTCATTTGACGGATGAAAAACTAAATGTGCATGTTGACCAGTCTTCAATTTATTTTCTGTTGAACTTGGACATTCTCGAGCAAAATGACCATAATTTGAACACTTATAACATTTCACCTTCGATTTATCCAAACCAATCTTACCCTCCTGATTCAATCTCTTCTTCCTAGTTCTGTTGAAAAATTTCTTCGTTCGTCGAACCAACATTGCATACTGCCAGTTTAGATCCATTTCTTCCAAATGATCATAATCAATCTGATCGTAATCTTCATTTGCTAACTCAGCATTACTCACAGCACCAGTGATAACACCAAAGTATGAAGATACTAATGCAGACATTAATGCATTATAATCATCGATAGTTTGAGCAGACAATGCATTTTGAATCGAAGAACTTGGAATTGACACATTACAACCAGCAGAAGAATAACTAGGAGTTTCAGATTTACGTACCAGAAATGCTGTAGGAGGTGCAGAACTAAGAATATTAGATTTCCCAGCATTAATAGTTGAATCATTGTTGCCATAATACACTGCAGGATTCTGAATTTGCTCAGGAAGTGATTTGTTCACTTTTAACTCCATATCCCTAGCTTGGATTCTTTGTATTAGATCATTAAAAGATAGCTTTGGAGAATCCTTATCATTAGTAATCATCATCACATAATTTTCCCACTTCTCTGGTAGAGCTTCCATGATCTTTTCTTTCTTATCTGCTTCATCTTTTGTAAGGTTCACCAACTTCATTTCACTCATTAAATGTGCAAATCTTGCAATTAGATTTGGAATCGATTCATTTTGATAATTCTTGAAGCTATCAAATTCCTTCTTTAACACTTTTTGTCGACTTTTCTTGTACTGGTCATTTCCTTCACATCTCTTTTCTAAAGCATCCCACAAACTCTTTGAGGTATAATTGCTTGAAAATTGATGTAGTAAATCAGTAGGCAATGCCATTGTTAAAGTGCCATAAGCCTTTTTCTCAGCTTGATATGCTTTCTTTTGTTCACCGGAAAGCTTCCTTTGAAGAATTGGTTCCCCGTTCTCACCTATAGGATATGTATATGGTTCAGAATATGATAACCACATATCGATATCATTTGCGGAAACAAACGCTTCAAATCTTGTCACCCAACTATGATAATCTTCCAATTTTAAGTAATTTGGGAACTTTCTGACTTGTTCCAATTTCATTATCATAGTTAATCATTGTTTGCATCGTTGCCTGAACCGAATTCTGAATAGCCGCAAACGCTTGAAAATCGGACATTTTCGAAAACTGATTATTGTTCACTCCGAACCTCGTCCGAACCTTCTCCAAACTATCTCCGAACGTCGTCCGAACTTTAGCAACACCGAACGTCCTCTGAACCTGACCTTCGGTCGAACAAACACAGAAATAAGTCCAAACTTGCTCCGAATGACCACCGAACTCTGTCCGAGCCTAGACCGATCTCTCACCGAACTTAAAGAATGACCGAGCTCCGTCCGAACCCCGAGTTCGGAGCGGTTATGCCGAGCTTGTCCGAACCTCAAACGAGACAGATTTCTCTCGACCTCATTCTCTCGATTTTCAACGTTTTTGACTGGAATTTTCGACAGGAATTCAAGCAAACTCGATAAAAACAATCTAGAAACAGATTTTTGACGAAAAACACACTCGAAACGATCAAACGAACTAAAAAATGATTGACATTTTCGCAAAAACGTGAATTTGAACTCAAAACTCTGAAAAACACTGATTTCCGACTTGTAGAGCAAACCTAATGCTCTGATACCACTTGAAAGTGCGTGAGCGTACGGATCTTCTACTTAGTCATGATGAAATCAATGTAAACGTGTAAAAGACAAAGAGTAAATACAAATGACTTGTATTAACCACTGAGTAACCACAGAGTACACTTAGAGAATATGACACGAAAGCCTTCTCTATTCTATACAAGATGAACTATATATACATGCTGAAATACGATTGGCCGAACCTCAGGTTCGGCCACACGTTCGGCCATGTCCGAACTCCAAGTTCGGCCTGGGTTCGGACCTCAGCATCCTTGTGTGATCCATCTTGTATTCAATACTTCACATGACGACCAGGACTATGTATCAACAAAAGCGGAACTGTAGTTGGAGTTATTTCCTATCTTAAAGCTCAGAAATGTCTGCAAAAGGGACATGAAGCTATCTTAGCTCACGTGATCGAGAAGCCTGCAAAAGTACCATGTTTGGAGGATATTCCAGTGGTTAGAGATTTCCAGATGCATTCCAGAGGATTTAATAGGATTACCTCCGCATAGACAGGTAGAATTTAAAATCGATTTGGCACCTGGAGCGTCGCCTATTGCTAGAGCGCCTTATCGATTAGCCCGGAGTGAACTTCAGGAGTTGTATACTCAATTTCAGGAGTTGTTGGAGAAGGGTTTAATAAGACCTAGTTCATCGTCGTAGGAGCACCTGTTTTGTTCGTCAAGAAGAAAGATGGGGTCGGATGTGCATCGAATATCGGGAATTGAATAAGGTTACCGTGAATAATCGGTATCCTCTTCCGCGAATTGACGACTTGTCTGAATAGCTTCAAGGTTCGAGTTATTATTCGAAGATATATATGAGATCTAGCTATCATCAATTACGAGTCCGAGAGGAGGATGTTGAGAAAACAACGTTCAGAACTAGATATGGGCATTATGAGTTTTTGGTTATGCCGTTTGGGTTAACCAATGCACCCGCAGTATTCAAGGATTTGATGAATCGTGTCTGGAAGCCGTATCTAGACCAGTTCGTCATAGTGTTTATTGACGACATTCTTATTAATTCTAGGACAAAGGAAGATCACGCTAAGCACCTTCGTATCATACTTGACTTATTGAGAAAAGAGCAGCTGTATGCTAAATTCTCAAAGTGCGATTTCTGGATTCGAGAAGTGCAATTTCTGGGTCATATTGTCAATGAATCAGGAATTCAAGTTGATCCGTCAAAGATTGAGGAAATTAAAAATTGGTCTGTGCCAAAGACGCCAACCAAAGTACGCCAATTCCTCGGTTTAGCGGGCTATTACAAGCGATTTATTGAGAATTTTCTCCTATTGCGCAACCTTTAACTGCACTGACTCACAAGGGAGTGGTGTATAATTGGGGAGTGAAGCAAGAAGAGGCTTTCCAGCTTTTAAAGCAGAAGCTTTGTAGTGCACCTATTCTTTCGTTGCCAAGAGGGACTATGGATTTCGTGGTGTACTGTGACGCATCGATTCGAGGGATGGGATGTGTGCTTATGCAGCGTGATAAATTTATCACTTATGCCTCAAGACAGCTCAGGGATAATGAGAAGAATTATACGACTCATGATTTGGAGTTAGGAGCTGTGGTTTTTGCGTTGAAGATCTGTAGACATTACTTGTACGGTACCGAGTGCACAATTTACACCGATCACAAGAGTCTTCAGCACATCTTTGACCAAAAGGAGTTGAATATGAGGCAGCGACGATGGGTAGAATTGTTCAACGACTATGAATGTGCTATCAAGTATCATTCGGGGAAGGCTAATATAGTAGCTGACGCCCTAAGCCGAAAAGAATCAAAGCCGGAGAGAGTTCACACATTGCAGTTGACAATTCATTTAGAGTTGCCGGATCAGATTCAAACTGCACAACTCGAAGCACTGAAGGAAGGGAATTTGGAGTCGGAATCTCTACGTGGTTTGGATAATCAGTTTGAAATTTGATCAGATGGAAGCCGATATTTTACTGGTAAATTATGGGTTCCTAAGTATGGGGATTTTAGACAGCTTATCATGGACGAGGCTCACAAGTCAAGGTATTCCGTACATCTAGGTTCGGATAAGATGTACAACAACCTGAAAGCAGTATATTGGTGGCTGAAGATGAAAGTCGATATAGCCACGTACGTGAGTAAGTGTTTGACTTGTTCGAAAGTCAAAATCAAGTATCAGAAGCCATCAAGTTTGTTTCAACAACCTGTTCTTCCAGAATGGAAATGGGAGCATATTACTATGGATTTTGTGATGAAATTACCTAAGACCCCCAACAGGCATGATACGATATGGGTAATCATTGACAGATTGACAAAATCTGCACATTTCTTGCCTATTCAAGAGTCAGATGGATCTGAGCAATTGGCACCTTTATCGATTATATCAGACCAAGATGCACTATTTACTTCGCATTTTTGGAAGTATTTGCAAAAGGTATTGGGAACAAAGCTAGATATGAGTACAACTTATCATCCTCAGACTGATGGTCAGAGTGAGAGGATTATCGAGACATTGGAGGATATGCTCAGAGCTTGTGTGATGGACTTTGGTGGGAATTGGCAATCTCACCTACCGTCGGTGGAGTTTCTTACAACAATAGTTATCACACTAGTATTGGAGCCGCGTCGTTTGAGGCATTATATAGTCGTAAGTGTAGGTCCCCAATCTGTTGTGTAGAAGTGGGTGACAGTCAACTTATTGGACCCGAGCTTATACATGAGACAACAGAAAGGATCGTTCAGATCAGAAATCGCTTAGTTGCAGCTCGTGACAGGTAGAAGAGTTACGCAGATAAGCGTAGGAAACCCTTGGAATTTCGGGAGGGAGATCGTGTTCTTCTGAAAGTTTCGCTATAGAAGGGTGTTATTCGTTTTGGTAAGCGAGGAAAGCTAAACCCAAGATACGTTGGACCGTTCAAGATCGTGGAACGAGTTGGACTTCCAGCTTGTAGACTAAGCTTACCAGAAGAGTTAAGCGCAATGCATAATGTGTTCCATGTATTCAATCTGAAGAAATGTCTAGTAGACGAATCTCTCGTAGTTCCGCTTGAAGAGCTAAGGATTGACGAGAAATTGTGTTTCGTAGAGGAGCCAGCTGAGATAATGGAGCCAAAAGTTAAGAAACTCATATAGAGTAAGATTCCGATCGTCAAGGTTCAGTGGAACTCGAAACGTGGACCAGAGTTCACTTGGGAATGTGAAGATCAGATGATGAAAAAGTACCCGGACTTGTTTAAACAACCTACAACGAGAATCGAATCTACTTTTTAAATTTCGGGACGAAATTTCCAAAAAGTTAGGGATGATGTGACAAACTGAGAGAAAATTGATGCGATAACTGAGAAAACTAATGTGAAGATAATGCGAGAAATCAAAAATTTTGTTTTTTACTGTTGAGTAAACTGTTGGCTTTGATTACTAATTTTCAGTGAAGCTCAAAACGTTTAATTTGATTTCTTACTATTTACAACGTGGTTGTAAAAGTTAAATTTGCGAGATTATTTACTTCTAACTCAAACGTTTAGAAACTGAGTTATAACCTTAATTTTCGGGAAGAAAATTCTTTAACAAGGGGAAGATGTGACAATCCGGCCCCTCAGAAACGGATAAAAACCGATAAACCAGTGAAACCGGAACGCGCGTATATAGGCGTAGTATGTCAGTTTATGTATTAGAAGAGTCTAGTAGCCTTAAAAAACTTCACAAGTATCACACACAACTCGGAGTTTTGAAATATTGGTGATTGATTTAGAATCAGTGAATATCGTGAATTATGTGAAAACTAATACGTGAATTAAATTGCATGATCGCAAATTGTTATATGGCAAGTTGATACTTTATTTTATTTGATTTGATGTGAAAAAATGATGGTGAATTTAATATGGGAGAAAACGTTGAAAACCGTTACCAAAAATGCGAATAACTGACAAAACGGGTTGCGGTTAACAAAAGTCAATAGGGCTGCTAGACGGACGCTCTATGCGTATCGCCTAGAGCCTATGGGAGTTGTAAGCACCATTAGCCCCATTTCTCCATTTCATCACCCCCAGACGTCATAACAGCCCCATTTACGTCTCTTATCATCCTTTTACTCATATCTCATCAAGATCTAAGCTTTATCACAAGATTCAAGCCCCAAATTCATCATTTACCATCCTACATCATTTGGTATGTGATTTCATGTGTTTTCCTTGTGATTAAGTTGTCAATATTCATGCTCTTTGATAGATCTAGGTCTGATTTATAATGGTTTGATGATATCAAGTGTAGATCTAGTGTTTAGCATGATAAAGATTGCATCTTTTGATAAAAACGGGGATTTTATATGAGATACGTGTTAGGTTATGAATAGGAAACCGTGATCACCAATATGTTCTCAATTCCACTTATCCAATGTTCGTGAGTTATCGGGGTGTTCGGTCAAACACGGTCAACACTTACACGGTTATGTGTCAAAGGTGAAGTCTAGGAGGTCTTCACTACTTCTCAGTGGTTGGTTGATTGGAATAGCTTATTTTCACCCTAAGGTGAGTTCACAACCCCACTTTTACTATTTAATGCTTTTGGGGGAGAAGACATGTGGTAAACTTTTACGGTTTCCGAATTGCTTTATTGTTTTCTATACTAGTTCGTAAATAGTAGACGAAAGAGATGCAAGGGAGTCCTTCCACTAATAACGTAAGCCATTTTATATCAGTGATAACGGGGAAATGTTTGGTAGATCTACTGGGTCTGACAAACCGTGCCCGTGCTAGCCGCACTAGCTCCTACTGGCCCTTGGAGGGGAGAGGAACGGGTATAATGTTGTCCTAACTCGGTGTTTTGTTCCACATTATAGCATAACCGAAAGGCAAAAACTTAAGTCTGTCAGTTATGGTGATTACGAATTCCTATTAGTTTATAAACGACGTAACCCAGGTATATAAAAATGCAATATTTTGATAAACTGATTTGATTAAACTTGTTTTCAAGAATGGGATTCCTGCTGGGTTACGTCTCGATGAGAGTAACTAGATAACTTATATTTTATGGAAAATGATGTTTCCTACTCTTAAATTCCGTGAATTCTCCAACCATGCGTTGACTCTTTACATGTTTCTTCTCAGGTCCTTAGGACGAAGTCGCTAAGGCACACATGCTTAGGATCATTGGTATTTGGTCTACATTGTCATGCTTGTTTTAAACCTTCTAATATCGCCTTGGGCGAAAGACTTATTAAACTATTTATGTTTTGCTTCCGCAACGTTTGTTTTAGATAACTAATTGTATTTCGCTTCCGCAATTGTTTTCTAAACTCAATAAATGCTTCCGCACTATTTTTGGAGAATATTACTTAACTCTGATAAAAACCAACTTTGAAACGTGTTTTGGTTATTGAGTATAGCATGTAGATGTTCGATGTGTCTGACGACTCAGATCCTGGTAGTGGTCACGGCTGTCGCGGTCGCGCCCTAGGTCCGCGGAGCCCTTGAGGGCGACGGGCTTTTCTTGGGGTGTGACACAGAACTTGTAGCTTTCCCAGATTTACCTGAAATTGTTGCAGCATTAAAACCATAGTAGACATCAAGGTTTTGGACCTCAGTAGGAGTGGTGTTTATTTTTTTCATTTCCAAATATCTAGCTTGTAGCTTTCCCAACAACTTCACAAAAGTCAAGGTTGAGTATTTCTTGTCATTGGTAAGCATTAAAACATAAGGTTCCCACTTTGATGGAAGTACCTCGAGTCATTTTTTTTTATTCATCATCGTCCTTCTTGATTTGAACGGTATCCATTTCGGACAAATAATGACAATATCTTGAAATCAACTCAGGTACACCTTCTCCATCAAAGTGTTTGAAATTATCAAACTCCTTTTTCAAAACTTTCTTCTTACTTTTCTTGTACTGATCATTGCCCTCACATCCTTCTTTCAAATTAGTCCAAAAATCATGAGAATGTTTGCAACTTTTAAATTGATGTAGCAACTCCTTTGGTAAAGCTTGTGTAAGAACTCCGTAAGCTGTTTGTTCTCCTGTGTAATCAGCCTTTTGTGAAACATCCAGATTTCTTTGCATAACGAGTACATTGTTGTTATCAACTAGATAGACGTACGGTGCATCCATTGCAATCTATAGATCATAATCTGTAGTTTCGATATAGGCTTCAAACTGTTTCTTCCAGTTATAATAATCCTTAAATTTGAACAACTTGGGAACCTTCTGACTAGTCCCAATTTCGTTGTCATAATTCAACAATGTCTGTATTTGTTATTGAATCGCTGTAAATGCATGTAAATCCGACATTTTGAATTCTTGAAAATTATGTTTGTCCGAACTCTATACGAACCCTAATTTGTTTTCCGAACTCTTGCCGCACAAGGTACGAAATCAATTACACTACCGAACAGTATCCGAACTCCTTCTAAATTGTACACTTGCCGTACCTTATCCGACCTCTATCCGAACTAAACACACCCGAACCCTTTCCGAACTCAAACTGACAAACAATATCCGAGGGGTATCCGAACGTGGTCCGAACATCTTCCGAACGTGATCTGAACACAAATTTCAACCGAAAGGTATACGAACTCTAGATTCGGAGCGGTTATTTGGGCGAACGTGAGGTTCGGACGCCGGTTAATTTCAAATCTCATAAACTCTCGAAAAGCTGGATCTCACGAGTAGAATACTGATCAAACGACCGAAAAAACCCTCGAAAATGAGTTTGTGTACGTGAAACATACTGGAAAATGATCAGAACAATGAACGAACGTTTTTTGAGAGTAAAAACGAGATGAAACACTTTGTTTATCAACACAAGTGATCGAAATGAGCTGAGCAGCACCAGTATACTCTGATACCACTTGAAAGAGCATGAAGCGTGCGGATCGTGATTAACTCATATCAAATGTGCAAACAAAGTAATCAAACACGCAAGTAAGTAACTCAATCATATATTAAACTCAGGAATAGAGATTACAAGACTCAGAGTAAACACTTTTAGTTTCACACAATAACACTCAAAACGTTACAGAAAATCTAGCCTATCAAAATCTTTATAAGTCACACGATCATCCAAACCTGAGGCTTGTTCGAACCTGTAGTTCGGCTGTAGTTCGCCCAGGGTCTGGATGAGGTTCGGCCAGCATCCTCAAAACTTGATTTATTCATAACTTAGTCTAATCCAGCATGTTGCCACAATATGTATCAACAACTTGTGAATCGTGATTAACTCGTATCAAATGTGTAAACAAAGTAATGAAAAAACGTGTAATTAAAGCTCAATCTCATTCAATAACCAAGTACAGATTACAAGGAGACTCAGAGCTAAAACACGTTCAGTTTCACACACATAAGAAAAGCGTTACATAAATTACAAACCTATCAACTATATATAGCAAACCCGACCGTCCAAACCTGGCCATGAGCCAAACTGCAGTTCGCCTGCCAGTTCGCCCAAGGTTCGAACAGGTTCGCTCAGATTAGGTTTTCTTTGTTTTCTTCCAAGTCTTCGACCAATCCAGCATGTTGCCACATTATGTATCAACAAACTCCCCCTTGGCAAATGCTGGACCCTTCTTTATCACTCTTGAACATTAGCCTCCATCCCAGCCAATGTCTTCTGCTAATTATGCCCGGCATATATATCGAATGCAAAGCATATCCGAATCACCCTCTGAAACTGTAAAGCTTGATCCATGTAATATGGATGAAACAAGATTTGGTTATGATACAACACATCAATATCAGCCTTTCGCAAGTTGATCAGCCACATCGGGTCATAAACCTTCACAACTCTATTGCCATTCTCTAGCACTATCACGGCTTCACCCGTCTTTTTATGATAATACCACCACTTCAGGTTTTGTATGAAATCCAATTTCATTTTCATTAATGGAATCTTCTTCATCACTTTTGGCTTTTTCTTAAAGATAAGCAATATCAGCTTTTACCCCGTTCTCTTATGAATCTTGGTCGGATGTTCACGCCTCTTCGGTATTTGAGGATTTAGATATTGAAATTGTAAGGATCAAACTAGTCCCTCACGTGATACCAAACTATCAAACACCGTGCGGAATCCGGTGTGTGATAGTGATTCGAGTAAACAAACTAAGAAAAACGACTAACAATGCAATAAGATTAAAAGTTACCGAATGAAGAACACAAGCACAATGAAAGCCGTATTCTCGAGGCTTAGAATACGCAAAACACCCTTTAATATTTCGCAAACCAACAACCTAAAAATGAGAGGAGAGCTTCCCTTATATAGGGAGTCTCCAACTTGCTAAACAAGACACCCTAAAAACCCTAATTACACATTAATTTCCGGATTTCACCATCTAGGCCCACTAAACTCCCTCTAAACACTTTCTAATTGAGCCCAAACATGCCTAAAATGGCCCAATGACCTAATATACCCATAACCCAACTCATTTTCACCTATTCTAACACATAGGCCTTCAGAATACTCCGCCAAGTGATGATTTAATACACAAGCCACAAATCTTTGTCCTTACAGAAATCCTTGATTACATTCTTTCTCAACTTGACTCTTGAAGTAGAAACCTCTCCATTCATCACTATAGTTGCAGAAAGGTTTTCATGTAAGCTCCTGAACATCCCAGACCGGTAAAGTACTGAAGTCTTTTGCATATTTGAAGTATTGGATACCATGTTGACGTTTTATCCCATAACACTTCAGACTTTCAGCATACATCCAGCTAATAATTTCTCCTGATGCTTGACCCTTGAATCTTACATGCATTCTTTGCTTGATTGGTTTTGGAGGAGGAACATAGTTTGCATGAAATGTCTTCATGTATTCATTAAACACCCAATGTTGATTTTTGTTCCTTATCCTCCTTAGCAATCGGATCATCAGGTTTATCAGCTTCTTTTTGTTTCAACTTCTCTTCAGCCTCAACACTTTTCTCTTTAGGAAATACCTCAAAATCATCACCAGTCTGATTATTATCGTTGTTGAAATTGGAATACAGATATGGATATTCCTGTTCGGTTATATCTTCAACCTCAATCTCCTCTTCCCAAATATCTTCTTCAGACTCTGGTTCAGATGATTCATTGTAAACCTCAGGTGTAGCTTCAGAAGTTCTCTCCATCTCCTCGTCATTCAAATCGAAGACTGCTTCAAGTTGTTATGGATTAAGTTCACAAACGAACTCACCTTCTTCCAACATCCGTTTGAACTCACCAATACTTTTCGCAGCCTGATTCGATGGAATTAAAGTTATCGGCATAGCATTCTTAGAATCAGACTCCCCTTGAGATGTAAAAGTCCCAGCACCCGGACCAGTTTTCTGGTTGGGCCTGAGCCACCACCAACATTCCCTTCTGGGTCTTCATTATCATGTTGATCATTCAAATACTCCAGGAAATCATATTTGCACCCAGAACCAGAACCAATTTCCCCCTGAGCTTTAAACTTCTTCATCAAGAATTTTATTTGCTCATTCATCTGTGTTAGTAGAGATTTTGGTTCATAGTGGTTGTTTTCAAACGTTGGATTTCATGTGCTTTAGTCGATTCCCCACTTTTTAATTGTAGATAATCCCTTTACAGTGTGGTAATCAACTTCCCTTGAGATTCTGTAAAACACTGAGACGGATCTTACTAATGCATGATCACGATCGATTCGATGACACGAGGTAAATAACGTTCCGTTAGATTGATAACAAGCTCAAGAGTACAGAGAGAGAACAGAGAGCAAAACACTACAGAATACACATAGTTAAGAACTCAACTCTCACAACAACTCTCAAACACAAGAGCTTAAACTATTTATATGATTATATCCGGCGTACCAATTAATCCACTTACCAGATGGTCCGTGGCTGCGTACCACCTGGTCCGTCCACTGGTACGCTGGGACCAAAACTTACAAACTAACTAATATAAAGACAAAACACCTAGACCTAGCATTAGACATCATAACATGTTCTAAGAAACTCCCTCTTGTCTTATGCTGGTCTTCAGAAGCTTTTGTATTCATCTAACTCCAATACTGTCTTCGGTTATTTCCAGCATGAATCCCAAAAGCATAGCAAACTCTGATCACTCTTTAAAACTGCAAGGCTTGCTCAGCATCCTCAGCCTTGTATAGAATTTTGTTGTGATAGAGCTTGTCGATGTCAGCTTCAGACAGATATATCAACCACATAGGATCAAAAATCCTAACCACCTTGTTTTCTTCCTTAACAACAATCACTGCTTCTCCCGTATACTCATCATAGTACCACCACCTCAAAGTCTTGATGAAATTCTGTTCTAGCCTTTTCAAAGGTATCTTTTTGAGTTGAATAGGCTTTTTATACTTTAATACCACAACTGCTCTTCCTGTTTTGGGATGAATATCAGTTGGATGATCAGTATACTTCAGCCTTTGAGGATTTAGAAATCTGAATCGTTTCTAACATTCTTCAAGCAACTTGTTTCTGAAGAATTCGGCCGTTGGATGTTCACCATAATTCATAAATGGCTTTCCAGATAATTCCCTCACATCACAAACAGGTAAAGTATCAAATCTTTTTGCGTTCTTCAAGTAGATAATGCCAAATTCTTTCTTGATAGTATAACACTTGAGCTGTGAGTCAAACATACAACTGATAATATCACTAGTGGCTACACCTCTGTTTTCAAAGAATTTCTTCTGATCAACAGATTTTGTAGGCTTCACCACAGGTATCTTCTTCGATCTTTTCTCCTTCATCCATTCATCAAACAATCTTCGTTTATCTTGTTCTTCAGAAAAACTATCAAATTCAGCAGTTTCAGGTTGTTCAGATTGTTTCTCAGCTTCTTTCTTCTTTAACTCATTCTCATCTTTTTCCACATCATCTTTTGCAAAGAAATTGAATCCTCCAGACTGATCATTATCAGTAAAATTCCCATAAACTTTAGGATTATCTGGATATTCTTCAGCAGTCATATCCTCAACTTCTACATGCTCCTCTTCATATACAAACTCATCATCTGAATCTTCTGCTCTGTGAGGCATAACAAAAGGAACCTTATCAACATCTTCAATATTTAGAGCATATATTGCAGCCAATTGCTCTTTTGAATATTGATGCAGAAATTCTCCTTCTTCAATTGCAACTCTTGTAATTAGAGTCACATCATAAACATCTTTACCAGTTGACTCCCTCTAGGATGTAGCAGCAGATGTTACAGCTGCACCAGAAACACCACCGACACCTCCCTCCGGGTCATCTGTATCATTCAAATATCTTGACACATCGTCATCTTCTCTGCAAGCCTCTTCAGGATTCGGTCTCATCTCCCCCTGAGCAGGTAAAGCTTTTAACAATCGGTTTAGTTGCTCACCCAGAGAAAGAGAGATTTGTTGAAGTCGAGCAATCTCACGATCCTTTGACTGATCACGAGATATCAACTCTTTCACAGTATTCTTCAATCCTTGAATCTCATTAGCTTGTTGACGATTGGTAGGCTCTAACTCATCAAGTCTTGTTTGATGCAAAGAAAGCGTTGAATCAGTAGATGATATTGTTGATGTTGTAGGAGAAGCAGCAGTTGAAGCAGAAGTAGAAGTTCACGAATTTCTAACAATCAACTTTCTAACATGTGGCATACTAGAACTTTGAACATTAGCAGATTTGGTGGTTGGCTGACTTGTAATAGAAGACTTTGGAGCAACTTTTTGCTTCTTGCTAGGCGGACTGCTACCAGCCTTTCGAGCATCAGCAAGGAACGAGCCTTGTTTTACTATCATTTTCGGTCTGGACATATGTTTCACACGTTTTCCAGTAGCGACCATTGGGGCTTTTCCTTTATCAGCAGTCATAGTTTGTCTTGCCGATTCTTCCATTGATGGGAGTATAAGATGGATCAGTATCATCTTCTTTATCAGCAGACCTTTTTGATAAATGCTCAAATCTTGATATATCTTCATTTATTAAAGCCAGGTGAGCTTTAGAACCTTTCTTCACCATAACACCTCTGGTATTATGAAAAATTTCCACATAATCACCAGAGTCAGAACTTGTATCAGAAGAACTTTCATCATCATCATCATCTTTAGAAACATCTTTGGAACCAGCTTCATCATCTTCTCTGTCAGGAATGATTGGATCTTGTTGAACTTGCTCAGGGTGTTGTTGTTGTTATACAGGTACAGAAGCAGCAGGTTGCTGTTCTACTGGTTGTTGGACAGGAACATCTTGATCATCTTCTTCATTATCATCTTCCTCGGTTGGGTTACCATTTTCATCATATTCTAGTTCATCGTCACTGCTATCAAGATATCATGGAGCACCATCAGCTGGAGCCACATAGTCAGGTTTTGCCAAATGGCCAATCAAACCTTTAACTAGAGGAGCCACATTCGCTCCTTTTCTTTTCTGATAAACTGGCAACTTCCCCACAGCCACTTCATTCATGTGCTTCAATACTAATTCAGCATCTGGATTATCTGGAAGATTAGGATGAAGATCATTTAAGATCATTTTAGGAACTGGGGATACATCACACTCTTGTTTTGTTTAGACAAAATGCTCTCTTTTATGTAGTCGATAATCCAAGGTGAGAAGTTGAACTCCCGATTCATCACCAAAGCAGTAAAGAAAGATAACACCTTCATGTCGAATCCTTCATGATCCCTCAGCGGATTACCAAAACATCTGATTATCACGTGCAACAGATACTTATATGGAGGACTTAAATTTGCTTTAAGAAACCAGGATGCATAGAGATTGCCATCATACTTCACTCTTCTTAGCAATGCAACCATATCAATTTGATCAAACTCTTTTGGAAATGTTGGTTGATCATTGAATCTCAACACTCTCCTAACATCCTCTTCAGATACAGTAACATCAGTTTGAATAATCCTTGCACGAATCACCGAAGGTACTACTGAACAATCCACTTGGGCAGAAGTCCAAAACATGGTGAGTAAGTCTTTGTAAGGTGTACATTCGTGTGTAGCAGCATAATATACTCTCGATCGTCTCAAAAAATCAAATATGCCTCCAAAATGAGATCTCCACTTTCGACAAGAAACGGTTCTCCGAGAGATTTAACGGATAAATTCCATAATTAACTGAGATTCCAGTTAATCCGGTTCGCTGACATCTGCGCTGCATCCACTAAAAATAAACCGTGAGATATAACGAGAATGCTGAGTAATTAACCGGATAATAAAGCTAACCCGTCAGTGATCGATAGCAAACGTTGCGCGTGACGTCAATAAACAAGAACCCCAATAAAATGAAATAAAACCACGACTAATAAAAATTTCCGCAATTTCGTCGCAGCGTTATCTCGTTCGTCTTGTAAAAGACTGATAAGAAAAACCCCGCGTTTAACAAAATGCAGAAAATTAATTAGTGGAGAAAAAATCCTCAAAGAAAACCATGATCCTTGTGAATGGATATTAACCAATCAGAATTGAGGTTGCTTGGGCCACAATCCGTGTGAAATTGTGAGAGCCAATTAGATTTCTCCTTTAAAATCTCATCCAGCGGCTGGAATAAAATGGATCCAAGGGCTGAGGGTCCATGATCCGTGTGAGAGGGATATGGGCCAATCAGGAGGCGACAGAAAGAAGGCTTCCAACGGTAGTCTTCTCATGCTGGGACCCACGAGATTCCTTTTCCAGCCAATGAAAACTCAACAACACAATAAAGTTTAAGAGTGTTTCGGTGCATGCGACAAAAAGAAGAGAGAGAAGGTGGCTGCCCAGTTTTTATTATGACCAATCACACGATGACACGTACCCATCATCTTCATTCTTTGTCGAGCATTTTCCCGAAACCCTAATGAAAACCACCGGAAATGCGCAAACCCGCCGGAAAACCATAAAACACACATATCTTCGCGAATACTGAATGAAAATCGGTGATTTTTGTACCATTGGACACGGAGCTCGAAGCCCTGTAGATCTAGACGATCAAAAGCTTCTGAAAATGTCTTGAACGAAGACCCAAAAATCAAGTCGTTAGGTTTGAACGATCTGCCTACCAGGTCGTTAAGATCGTTAAGAACATAGGCTAATCGTTAAGTTCATTAACCTGATCGTTAACCCAGATCGTTAAGAGCCTGATCGTTTAGACAATCTTCAAATGAGTCCAGATCGTTTAGAGCATCTTCAAGCTGAGTCCGGATCGTTAAGACAATCTTCATATCTTCAAGGAAAAACCCAGAAAAATTGAAGAACACTTAAACACCCAGATGCGATTCTGATGGATAAAAAACAGGTGGTAACCAGCGACTGAAGACACAGAGATGATCGAAATACCACTTTGAATCAATTGTGGCCATCAACAAACTCAAAACAGCAACATAATCTCGAATCTATGCCCCAAAATCTAGAAATACCTGAAGAACACCTTAGAACACGCACTACTATGTGTTTTTTCAGATCTGCTCAAAATAGTTGAGATTCAGACGAAACGGATGCTTCCAATGGATCCAAAACGCGTTTTCCATCAAGATTCATGCTTCGTTTCATCCAAATCCATCAACAATAACACCAAAAACGCAGAATCAAAGCTCCAAAATCTTCAAAAACCCTAAAAACGGGAAAAACTCCACTGTTACGTTTTTTCAGCTCGGATCTTCATAAATTTAACTGATTTGAACAAGATAAACATAAAAATGCTTCTAGATGAACTCCCAAACACGAATCAAGTATCCATATCATCAGAATCTATCCAGAAACAAGAAAAATAGAAGAAAAAGTCTCAAAAATGAATTTTCTCATCTTCACCCATTCAAGCTCAAAATCCAGATTCGAGTGACCAGATCTATCGTGAGATGAAATCTGATCGGTTACCCGCTCTGATACCATTTGTCAGGACCGATTTTCACTACTAGATAAGAAAGATCATGATTCTTGCTCTGATACCAATTGTTGGAACTAAAATCCATGTGACTGACGCCATCAAATCTGTTTACCGAAGCATTCGACTGAAGAATCCATGTGAATTGATTCAGAGACGCGAGTTGTGATGCTCGAGGCTCGCAGTTTGGACCGAAGACCGTTTTCCAGAAAAGTCAACCGTTCGGGTCAACGGTCAACGCAAAAGTCAACGGAAGATCGGTTCGAGCGAGTCAAGCTTCGGATTAATTAAATCAACTTTGATTTATTTAATATTTATGTTTATTTCATTTACTTGTAATTTTGTTCAGTTATGTTTTTCTGTTGTTAGTCACCCTCACTATATATATAGTGAGGGTGCCCCATTCAAAGAGGGTCTCCAATGATGGATGGATGATGACTCTTTAGTGTGTGAGATTTCCATTCGAGAGAGAGAGAGTGAGTCATGGATTTCCATGAGAGAGTGTTTGTCATGATTTCTTGATTGTAAGCATTCGATTAATGAAATCATTCGACTTGATTATCACCTTTCTTATGTTTGATTATCCTTGATTCCTTCATCTTCTTCATCTTCATCGTTTTTCTTATGAGTTTTTCTCATCCAAACCTTTGTTCTTGCTCAAGATCATGATTCTTGATGTGAGAATCGGTCCTACAAATGGTATCAGAGCGGGTAACTGATCAGATTTCATCTCACGATGAATCTGGTCACTCGAATCTGGATTTTGAGCTTGAATATGGTGAAGATGAGAAAACTCACTTTTTGAGACCTATTCATATTTTTCTTCATTTTTGGATGATTCTGGATGGATTCTGATGATATGGATGATTGTTTCATGTTTGGGAGTTCATCTAGATGATATTTCATGTTCTACTTCTTCAAATCTGTGGAGAAATTGATGATCAGAGCTGAAAAAAACGTAACTGTGGAGTTCTTCATGTTTTTAGGGTTTTTGAAGATTTTGGACTTTGATTCTGCGTTTTTGGTGTTATTGTTGATGGATTTGGATGAAACGAAGCATGAATCTTGATGGAAAACGCGTTCCGGATCCATTGGAAGCATCCGTTTCGTCTGAATCTCAACCATTTTGAGCAGATCTGAAAAACACACAGTAGTGCGTGTTCTAAGGTGTTCTTCAGGTATTTCTAGATTTTGGGGCATAGATTTGAGATTATGTTGCTGTTTTGAGTTCGTTGATGGCCACAATTGATTCAAAGTGGTATTTCGATCATCTCTGTGTCTTCAATCGCTGGTTACCACCTGTTTTTTATCCATCAGAATCGCATCTGGGTGTTTAAGTGTTCTTCAATTTTTCTGGGTTTTTCCTTGAAGATATGAAGATTGTCTAAACGATTTGGACTCGTTTGAAGATTGTCTTAACGATCTGGACTCGCTTGAAGATTGTCTAAACGATCAGGCTCTTAACGATCTGGGTTAACGATCAGGTTGCTGAACTTAACGATCAGCCTATGTCCTTAACGATCTGACCTTAAGTCTTAACGACTTGGTATTGGTCTTAACGACCTGGTAGGCAGATCGTTCAAACCTAACGACTTTGGTTTTTGGGTCTTCGTTCGAGACATTTTCAAAGGTTTTGGATCATCCAGATGAGTAGAGCCTCGAACCAGGGTCATGGGGACATAAATTTCGTGAATTTTCGTTGAGTATTCGCTGAGATATAAGCGATTTACGGTTTTCCGGCGACTGGTTGCGTTTTTTCGGTGGTCCGACATTCTTTAGGGTTTCGTAGGTTGTTTGGGGAAGACGCTGACGTGGACGGCTAACATTGGTTGCAGAGAATTCGTTTCTCTCTCTTTTGTCGGCTGTGAGTCAAGACCTATTCGCTGTCAAGTTATGGTTGGTTGAGGAGAATTCTCGTGGGCCCCGTAGTCATGCAAAAAGAACCGTTATGCTGTGAATGTTGTTGCCAGCGCATTGATGGAAACATATGCACGTGGGACCCCTGCTCCTAATGAACCGTTGAAGACAGCTGGCGTGTCTCTTTCTGATTGGCCCAATGACCTTCACAAGGATCACCAATTTACTGCCCTAGATCTCGATTTTTCTTTACCGTTGGATCACTTTTAAAACTCTAATCTGATTGGTCCATTTTCTTACACATGGATTGTGCTTCTTTGATGGGATTTTTTTTAAGGCTAATTAATTCTTCTGCATATTTCGTCAAACACGGGGTTTTTCTAATCAGTCTTTTTCGAGACTAACGGAGATAAAGCCGCGACGGAAATTCAGAAAATTTTTATTAGTCTCGGATTTATTCTGATTTATTGGGATTCTCGTTTATTGATGTCGCGCAACGTTTGCTATCGATCACTGACGGGTTAGCTTTATTATCCGTTTAATTACTCAGCTTTCTCGTTATATCTCTCAGTTTATTTTTTAGTGGATGCAGCGTGGATGTCAGCGAACCGGATTAACTGGAATCTCAGTTAATTATGGAATTTATCCGTTAAATTTCTCGAGAAGCCGTTCCTTGACGAAAATTGACGGAATTTTTTCCGATTGAGCCGTTTTCGCCCGGTTTACTCAGATATCTTCACGGAATTTTATTCCGAGCTCGATTTTCTTCGCCCAAAATTACGAAGACTCCGGTTATGATTATTTTCGCTCGGGATCTCAATTTTTTCTCAGATTTGACATTTATCTTTAATTTTTGCATCCAACCTTGTCACGCGGATCATTCACTACTGTTAGCATCCGACTTCCGGTTTTTCACGAGATTGTCCGATTTCAAGATTATTTATCTGGTTTCTCTAGGCAACCGATCGCGACGGTTCGACTCTCCGCATCTGATTTTTTTTACGCTTCCGACTGGATGTTTTTGGAGAGATTTAGAGAAATAAGAGGAATTTTTATGGAACTGGATTATCGGGTCGATTATCAGAAGTTAGAGCATTTTCAGTGTTTGACTGGTTTATCTGATTCAGTTTGTTGCAGTTTGGACTCCGAGATGTAGCAATTTCTCAGTATTGTACCCGACCGTGTGAACCGAGTGAGGGCAGCACTTGGATCTCGAACTGGAGCAACGAGAACAGAAGAAGCTTATTCAGAGGGGGAATCTCTACGACAGATTGTCTCCGGTTTATCAGTTTCTCATTGAAGATGTACGACAGAGCAATTCTTCAGCAGTTGAACAGATTTGAAAGCATCAGTCAAGGGGGAATTGTTGGAACTAAAATCCATGTGACTGACGCCATCAAATCTGTTTACCGAAGCATTCGACTGAAGAATCCATGTGAATTGATTCAGAGACGCGGGTTGTGATGCTCGAGGCTTGCAGTTTGGACCGAATACCGTTTTCCGGAAAAGTCAACCGTTCGGGTCAATGGTCAACGTAAAAGTCAACGGAACATCGGTTCGAGCGAGTCAAGCTTCGGATTAATTAAATCAACTTTGATTTAATTAATATTTTATGTTTATCTGATTTACTTGTAATTTTGTTCAGTTATGTTTTTCTATTGTTAGTCACCCTCACTATATATATAGTGAGGGTGACTAACAACAGAAAAACATAACTGAACAAAATTACAAGTAAATGAAATAAACATAAATATTAATTAAATCAAAGTTGATTTAATTAATCCGAAGCTTGAATCGCTCGAACCGATCTTCCGTTGACTTTTACGTTGACCGTTGACCCGAACGGTTGACTTTTCCAGAAAACGGTCTTCGGTCCAAACTCGCAAGCCTCGAGCATCACAACCCGCGTCTCTGAATCAATTCACATGGATTCTTCAGTCGAATGCTTCGGTAAACAGATTTGATGGCGTTAGTCACATATATTTTAAGTTCCAACAAAATGTCATCATACACACGATCCTTGTATCGATCGTTGCTTTTCTTTAGACTTGTTCGGTACGCAAAATGTTCTTCGCTACCTTTCTTCACTTTCACATTTTTGGAATTAACCTTGATGTATAGAAACGGATTGTTTGTATCAGAAACAACTTCAGAATTAGCTCCCACATCAATAAACACATTATCATCACTTTCTTCTTCTTCAATCAAGATATTACAACTGGTGTCTCAGTCACTGTGACAGTCACTTGGACTTCAGGACCTGAAGCAACAGGTTCAATGAAAATTGGTTGTGAAACAGCAGGTGCTGTAGATTCAGTGATATCCGGTTCTGAGACTACCGGTTCTTGTACAAGTGGTGGTGTTTGTGTATGTCGCCTTGGTCGTTTAACTTTTGCTTGTTGGTTTCTCTCAGCAACCCAACTATAATCAAGTTCGTCAGATGAACTTCCTTCTGCATGACGAGGTGCACCCCTAGCTGGTGCAACATAGTTAACATTGCTAAGATATCCAATCAATCGCTTCAAATTTGGAAAATCTTCAGGCTTCTTTTTCTGATATGTTGCCAAGGTGCCAATACGTGTTTCAGTCATGTGTTTCAGCTCCATCTTTTGAGCATCAGTCTTTACCAAGGTAGGATACAAATTATTTAAGATCATTTGAGTAAATCTTGGATATAGCAATGCCTTCTTATGCCTCTGAGTCAAGTTATCTCTCATGTAGTAAAAGATCAACCCAACGATGTTGTATGGATGATTGAGAATCATGGCATTCATCAAAGACAACATCTTGAAACCATTCTCATCATGCCCTAAGATTATGTTGCCCAAACATTGCAGCAACACATGAACCAAATACTTGTATGGAACAAGAAATTCGGCTTTGTAAATCCACTCTCGACTCGGATCATCAACATACCAAATTCCCGCATTTGTTGCTGGATCCACAAAATGTGAGAATAACAGTTAGCAGCCGCAACGTATTCAGCTTCTGCAGTGGCTCTAGCCACGGACGTTTGCTTCTTACACTGCCAAGACACAAGCCGATCGCCTAAAAATTTGACACCCAACGGTTGTGGATTTAAAGTTAATCATGCATCCGCCATAGTCAGAATCCGAATAGGCTGAAAGGTCAAACTTATCATCATGAGGATACCAGATCCCGAGATCTGTATTACCCTTCAGATAAGCTAGAATTTGCTTCACCGCATTTAAATGAGAAATCCTCGGAGATGCTTGGTACCTTTCACACAAACAAACAGCAAACATAATGTCAGGCCTGCTAGCTGTTAAATACATTAAGGACCTTATCATCGCTCAATAAAGAGTGGCATCAATTTCTACACCACCTTCATCTGGACAGAGACCATGTGATAGCTGAATCGGAGTCCTGGTACACGAACGTCATCAATCTTGAAATGGTTGAACACATCATGCACGTACTTCGTCTCATAGATAAAAGTACCTTTAGAAGACTGATTTACTTGCAATCCTAAGAAGAATGACATCTCGCCCATGGAACTCATCTCAAACCTCGTTTGCATTAACTTCTCAAAATCCTTCGAGAGTTGTTTGTTTGAGCTTCCAAATATGATATCATCAACATAGATTTGTACCAAAAGCAATTCTCCCCCCGTTTTCTTACAAAATAGACTACAATCCACTAACCCACGCTTAAATCCGTTCTCTAGTAAATAAGTGGACAAGGTCTTGTACCAAGCTTGAGGAGCTTGATGTAGACCGTATAAAGTTTTGTCCAGCTTATAAACCTTCTTCGGATAATCAGGATCGTAGAATCTCGGAGGTTGTTTGACATAGACTTCCTCTTTGACTTTTCCGTACATAAATGCACTCTTTACATCCATTTGGAAGACTTTGAATCCACGATGTGCCGTATATGCGAAGAAAATACATATTGCTTCGATCTGGCAAGTGGTGCATACACCTCATTAAAGTCGATTCCCTCTTCTTGAGAAAACCCCTGAACAACCAAACGAGCCTTGTTGCGTACAATAATTCCTCGGTCATCCCTTTTAAATTTAGAGACCCATCGAGTACCGCATGGCTCTTTACTTCCTTCGGGCAAATCAACTAAATGCCATACCCCGAGTTTCTAAAATTGTAATCACTCTTCTTGCATCGCTTCTATCCATGAACCATCTTGTAAAGCTTGCTTTATGTCTGTTGGCTTAATCTGAGATAGAAAGCATGAATGAAAAACTTCATCCTGCATACCAGATTCCCTGATTGCTAATAGAGCTCTACGCTCAACTTGTCTTCGAGTTCTCACTCCATCATCTAAATCACCAATTATATTTTCTTGTGGGTGATGGGTGTTTATCCCGAGTGTCTGAGGAGCAGGAACAATGATTATTTCTTCAAATATGGAACATGATCTTCCTCCAATACCACATTATCAAATGAATTGGTGTCAGATTGTATAACATGTTGAACATTATTCACCTCAACCTCACTAGTAGCCTTGTAGTAGCTTCATTTTGTGGTTCAACTTGTTGGACAGAAATTTCAACCTGATCAGAAACAGCTTCATGGAATTCACGATCATCATCAGAAGACAGAATATCATCAGTAATTGTGGAGTCATTAGTTGTTTTAGTCACATAATCAACAGTGACAGGAACATCCGGAGTAGACGGAGTCTCAATATGCATGACCAGAGCATCATATTGCAAATTGATATACACATGAGTAAGATGACCATTGGACGTATCATGAATTGATTCAAATGATCCAAAAATATTCTTGTAATCAAACATCCAATCCCGTCCAACACCTTAGGAAGCAATGTATAAGATTGGAAATCAACATGCAAATATTCTTCTACTGCACTAGTCTGTTTGTTAAACACTCGTTTCTTCTGATTCGGGTAACCGACAAATAATCCTTCAAATACCTTGTCGTCAAAATTACCCGCAGACTTTAACACCGTGCAAGGACACCCAAATGGTTCCAAGTAATTGAGATTCAGCTTATGATTATTGAGTAATTCGTAACAAGTCTTTCCAAGTCGTTTTACCATAAGCACTCGGTTCAGCACATAACATACTGTGTTGACATCTTCTGTCCAGAAATTCACGGGCAGTTGTGCATTAGCCAACATCGTTCGTGCTGTCTCAATAATTGTTCTATTCTTCCTCTCCGTAATGCCATTTTGCTGAGGTGTGTATGGAGTACTAAATTCATGTACTATTACTTTATCCAAACAGAACATCCTCATGGCATTGTTTTTAAACTCCATGCCATTGTCACTCGGAATCCTTCGAACCTTTAACTTGTAAAAAGATTCAAGTGTATTGATTAGGTTGATAAGTGTGACACCCGGCAAATTCAGGTGAATTTTTCTGGACAAACACGAACATGAACAATTATTTATATCAAACACGCATGCATTCATATATCTAATAGGAATTTTAGATGGGTCATCGAGTCCAGGAACAATCACACACGAGTTGAGTCGGTCCTAATCGTTGGTGACTAAATTAGTAAAACGCTATTAAATGAAAACAATGTACATAACTTATAACTCTGTGATTTTATGTGTGCATGGGTACAAATTGATTTTTCGTGGTTATGACTTCATGTGAAACTATGTGCTACTAAAACTACATGAACCGGGCATTTACTTAGACGTCAAACTTATAACGAATCATGCTCTCATATAAAAGTTTCGGTTAGGAGTACGGAGGGGCCTTAACCGAAAATCATAGAGACTTCGAGGGATGCTTGGTGGAAAAAAAATTCAATTCAAATTTTGAATTGAGGATAGCTTCCAACGAGACTAAGGAGACATCGTGGATATCCCCACCCAAACTCCTTTTAAGCAACGTTAAAACAGCACGTCCCGATCGCAACAATTACTTTCTTTCCCCACTTGCTCGAGCGGCTTTTCTCTCTCGTTTCCCCACCTTTTCTCCGATCAACAGGGTTGCACAACCACAGTGATGCCATCGCAGGGAGACCAGGAGGTCGCTACGCCACCGTGACCCGAGTTGACGATCTCGTGGAGTGCCCATCATCAATCGTAGGTAAACCATCTCGACTCCGTGTTCGTTCTTTCTTTTCTTCGAAAACCATGACGATCCGGAACTCTAATCCACATACTCGTTAAATAAAAACTTGATTATCATGCTCTGTTCTCGTATAATTCAGATCTCGACCCTTAAACCTGCTGTGTATTGCTTGATAATAGCCCCAACCATAATAAGAAATCATGAATGTCATTAGTTCAAGTTAACAGTGATGTGCTCGATAGGATTATGTGCAACGTGATTATGTGGGCAAAATTTTATTAAGCTTCGAGAACGTGCTTATATGTTGTATTATGGAACCTGCGTATATATAAGTGTGTATATATATGTTTATGTGTGGGGCCGTAGGGTTAGGTTTATTATGGGGAAGATGATTACTGTTTTTGCGAGTGGTTAAAACTGTAAGGGACTGGATGAGAAAATAAATCGGAAACTGCTCTAGTGGTTAAGCCTCTTGGTTGGCGACTGGGAGGTCGTGAGTTCTAACCCAGCGCACTAACTCGACTGGATGTCGAACGGGTGTAATATTAGCCTGGACAGTATCATCATCGTCCGTGTTAGGCGATGGTGGAAGGCATTACAAACACAAACAGTCACGCTTCGGTTGCGAACCACATAGTGATAGCATTATTGGCCTTGCTAGCTACAATTACTTTTATGATTACCATGGTACAAACATTTTATAAACGTCTTTACAAACATTTATTTTTCTTGCATTGACATTTATGAACTCACCAGCCTTGCGCTAACCCACATAGCATGTCTTTCGCAGGTCTTTGAGGTACGAGCACACTAGGACGCACATTGCATGAAAGTTTGAACATTTTGATTTGCATTTTAACTTTTACAGTTGGATTTATTGTCTTTTGTGTTTGGTTTTGAGGGCGCGTGTTTTGCGCAACACTTTTACTTTCATGTTACGCTTCCGCATTTCTTAAATTGTTTTGGTGTGTTTGCATGGTTTGGTATGACTAATGACTCGGATCCTGGTTTGTCACACGCCTCGCGGTATAAACCCCGCATGTGGATTTTTAGGGTGTGACAGATTGGTATCAGAACAAGAAAGTCCATCTAGGGACTCGGTTGCGTATTGATGCAACGCGAGAAAGTTATTGCTTACGCTTCTCGGCAGTTGAAGGTACACGAGAAAAATTACACCACTCACGATCTAGAGTTGGGAGCTGTGGTCTTCGCACTAAAGATTTGGAGACACTATTTATATGGCACACAGTGCACAATTTATACGGATCACAAGAGCTTGCAGCACATCTTTGACCAGAAAGAACTTAACATGAGACAGCGTCGATGGGTCGAGCTATTTAATGATTATGAATGTGCGATAAAGTACCATCCGGGGAAGGCTAACGTGGTAGCCGATGCCCTCAGCAGAAAAGAAAATGCCAAACCGAAACGAGTTCGTGCATTGCAACTCACAATACACGCAGGGCTACCTGAACAGGTCCGCAACGCTCAGATCGAAGCATTAAATGATGAAAACCGAGCGGCTGAATCGCTTCGTGGGATGGACAAACAGTTAGAAACTAAAGCTAATGGGGCAAGGTATTTCCAAGACCGGTTATGGGTCCCCTCCTTTGGAAATCTGCGTAAGCTAGTAATGGATGAATCTCATAAATCTCGGTACTCAATCCATCCTGGTTCAGATAAGATGTACCATGATCTAAAGGTAGCTTACTGGTGGCCAAACATGAAAGCAGACATCGCTACCTATGTGAACAAGTGCTTGACGTGTTCCAAGGTTAAGGCAGAATATCAGAAACCATCGGGGTTACTCCAACAACCAGAAATTCCTGAGTTGAAGTGGGAGCACATATCAATAGACTTTATTACAAAGTTACCAAAGACCCCTAGTGGTTGTGACACTATTTGGGTGATCGTTGATCGACTAACAAAGTCCGCACATTTCCTAGCCTTTAAGAAGAATACAAGACGGATAAGCTCGCTAAGATTTATGTAAAAGAAATCGTATCTAGGCACGGGGTGCCAATCTCCATTATCTCGGATCGGGACGCCCGATTACCTCACACTTATGGAGATCACTGCATAAAAGGTTGGGTACACGACTTGATATGAGCTCGGCATACCACCCTCAAACAGATGGCCAAAGCGAGCGAACTATTCAAACACTTGAGGACATGCTGAGAGCATGTGTTATAGATTTTGGGAACAGTTGGGAGACTCACTTACCCCTAGTGGAGTTCTCCTACAACAACAGCTACCACACGAGCATTCAAGCAGCACCATTTGAGGCACTATACGGGAGAAAGTGCCGATCACCTATCTGCTGGACGGAAGTTGGGGATAGCCAACTCACCGGTCCAGAACTGATACTCGAGACGTCAGAAAGGATTGTTCAGATCAGAAACCTAATGAAGGCGGCTAGGGACCGTCAAAAGAGTTACGCAGACAAAAGATGAAAACCACTTAAGTTTGAAGTTGGTGACAGAGTTCTTTAAAAGTGTCACCTTGGAAGGGTGTCATTCGCTTTGGCAAACGTGGCAAACTGAACCCACGCTACATTGGACCATTTGAAATTGTCAGCGAAGTTGGCCCGGTAGCATACGGACTAAACTTACCATAGAAATTACGTGGTGTGCATAATGTCTTCCATGTGTCAAACCTAAAGAAGTGTCTTTTAGATGAAAGTCTAGTAGTACCACTAGACGAGATTCAGGTCGATGAACAATTGCGCTTTATCGAGGAACTGGTCGAAATCATGGATCGCGAGGTCAAGACGCTCAAACGCAGTAAGATCCCGATAGTTCGAGTTCGTTGGAACTCGAAACGTGGACTAGAGTTCACGTGGGAACGTGAAGATCAAATGCGAAATAAATACACACAACTCTTCGACAAACAAGCAACGACGAGCAGAGGTACAAACTAAATTTCGGGTCAAAATTTTCTTCAACAAGGGGATGATGTGACAACTGAATATTTTATTTTTTCTTTGTGTCTAGCGAACGAGCAACGATCTTAATTTTCGGGACGAAAGTTCCTTCAACAAGGGGATGATGTGACACCCGGCAAATTCAGGTGAATTTTTCTCGATAAACACGAACATGAACAATTATTTATATCAAACACGCATGCATTCATATATCTAATAGGAATTTTAGATGGGTCATCGAGTCCAGGAACAATCACACACGAGTTGAGTCGGTCCTAATCGTTGGTGACTAAATTACTAAAACGCTATTAAATGAAAACAATGTGCATAACTTATAACTCTATGATTTTATGTGTGCATGGGTACAAATTGATTTTTCGTGGTTTTGACTTCATGTGAAACTATGTGCTACTAAAACTACATGAACCGGGCATTTACTTAGACGTCAAACTTATAACGAATCATGCTCGCATATAAAAGTTTCGGTTACGAGTACGGAGGGGCCTTAACCGAAAATCATAGGGACTTCGAGGGATGCTTGGTTGAAAAAAAAAATTCAATTCAAATTTTGAGTTGAGGATAGCTTCCAACGAGAATAAGGAGACTTCGTGGATATCCCCACCCAAACTCCTTTTAAGCAACGTTAAAACCACACGTCCCGATCGCAACAATTACTTTCTTTCCCGCACTTGCTCGAGCGGCTTTTCTCTCTCGTTTCCCCACCTTTTCTCCGATCAACAGGGTTGCACAACCACAGTGCTGCCATCGCAGGGAGACCAGGAGGTCGCTACGCCACCGTGACCCGAGTTGACGATCTTGTGGAGTGCCCATCATCAATCGTAGGTAAACCATCTCGACTACGTGTTTGTTCTTTCTTTTTTTCGAAAACCATGACGATCCGGAACTCTAGTCCACATACTCGTTAGATAAAACTTGATTATCATGCTCTGTTCTCGTATAATTCAGATCTCGACCCTCAAACCTGCTGTGTATTGCTTGATAATATCCCCAACCATAATAAGAAATCATGAATGTCATTAGTTCAAGTTAACAGTGATGTGCTCAATAGGATTATGTGCAACGTGATTATGCGGGCAAAATTTTATTAAGCTTCGAGAACGTGCTTATATGTTGTATTATGGAACCTGCGTATATATAAGTGTGTATATATATGTTTATGTTTGGGGCCGTAGGGTTAGGTTTGTTATGGGGAAGATGATTACTGTTTTTGCGAGTGGTTAAAACTGTAAAGGACTGGATGAGAAAATAAATCGGAAACTGCTCTAGTGGTTAAGCCTCTGGGTTGGCGACTGGGAGGTCGTGAGTTCTAACCCAGCGCACTACAACAATTATTCTTCTTTTTTTCTTTAATTCTGTTTCATTAGTAAGAATTTCACACCAGAATTCTGATTAATAAATTAGGGACAGGACTAAATAAACAAACATGAGCCTAGCCCAGTTGGTAGTATGTGTCGTTGTGGACTGAAGGGTCACGGGTTCAAACCCAGCGCCCAGCAGCTTTTTATTATATTTTTCTTTCTTTGCTTTCTTGTTCATTTAACATCTCATACTCCTTCCCTGTATTAATATAATACATGTGTTACATGATATTTTCGTAAAAGTGTTACTTTTGATGTAAAGCATGACACACAAAATACATAACTACACTTTTAGATTTCTATAACTTGCGTATTTATTTTACTAAACGACCTAATGGCATTACGACATATCTTGCATGATAAATGATCAGGAAATTGTTGATCTTATGAAATCTCGATAGTTAAGCTAGAGCATTTAAGATTTCTTGTGTGCCAAACGTGTATAAACGTGGAAACCAACGTGCTTCTTGTTAAATGCTCGCAAACTATTTAGGTGCTTGCTAGAAACGAATGACGTGTGATTATCTGCCTTATTTGGAGATCCAACTAATCAAACAAACAAAATTAATTATTAATAAGTCACCAAAGAGTCGTCAGGGTCGATTGAGTCAGTCCCGTTGTTCATGCACTGTAGTCTTACACGTTCACAAACATATAGGTGATTTGTAGGAATTCATCAACAGTTCTATTTAAACTTTCTCGCCGAGCTCTCAAAGGTGAGTTCTCGAACACTTTTCTTTGAATATTCCATTTAGAGAAGGAACATGCTACAAACAGTTTTTGGTAATATAATTGTATAGCTGATCACGTATGTGCGAACATATAACACGAATTACAAGTCCTTACATTTCGAACCGTTAGTTTATTAGAAAGCGAGGTAATCTTTGGTAGTACTACTGGGTTTGACAAACCCCACCTGCTTTAGTCGCTCTAACTCGACTCAATGTCGAACGGGTGTAATATTAGCTTGGACAGTATCATCATCGTCCGTTTTAGGCGATGGTGGAAGGCATTACAAACACAAACAGTCACGCTTCGGTTGTGAACCACATAGTGATAGCATTATTGGCCTTGCTAGCTTCAATTACTATTATGATTACCATGGTACAAACATTTTATAAACGTCTTTAGAAACATATATTTTTCTTGCGTTGACATTTATGAACTCACCAGCCTTGCGCTGACCCACATAGCATGTCTTTCGCAGGTCTTTGAGGTACGAGCACACTAGGACGCACATTGCATAAAAGTTTCAACATTTTGATTTGCATTTTAACTTTTACTGTTGGATTTATTTTCTTTTGTGTTTGGTTTTGAGGGCGCGTGTTTTGCGCAACACTTTTTACTTTCATGTTACGCTTCCGCATTTCTTAAATTGTTTTGGTGTATTTGTATGGTTTGGTATGACTAATGACTCGGATCCTGGTTTGTCACACGCCTCGCGGTATAAACCCCGCATGTGGATTTTGAGGGTGTGACAGATTGGTATCAGAGCGAGAAAGTCCATCCAGGGACTCAGTTGCATATTGATGCAACGCGAGAAAGTTATTGCTTAAGCTTCTTGGCAGTTGAAGGTACACGAGAAAAATTACACCACTCACGATCTATAGTTGGGAGTTGTGGTCTTCGCACTAAAGATTTGGAGACACTATTTATATGGTACACAGTGCACAATTTATACGGATCACAAGAGCTTGCAGCACATCTTTGACCAGAAAGAACTTAATATGAGGCAGTGTCGATGGGTCGAGCTATTAAATGATTATGAATGTGCAATAAAGTACCATCCGGGGAAGGCTAACGTGGTAGCCGATGCCCTCAGTAGAAAAGAAAATGCCAAACCGAAACGGGTTTGTGCATTGCAACTCACAATACACGCAGGGCTACCTGAACAGGTGCGTAACGCTCAGATCGAAGCATTGAAGGATGAAAACCGAGCAGCTGAATCGCTTCGTGGGATGGACAAACAATTAGAAACTAAAGCTAATGGGGCAAGGTATTTCCAAGACCGGTTATGGGTCCCCTCCTTTGGAAATCTGCGTAAGCTAGTAATGGATGAATCTCATAAATCTCGGTACTCAATCCATCCTGGTTCAGATAAGATGTACCATGATCTAAAGGTAGCTTACTGGTGGCCAAACATGAAAGCAGACATCGCTACCTATGTGAACAAGTGCTTAACGTGTTCCAAGGTTAAGGCAGAATATCAGAAACCATCGGGGTTACTCCAACAACCAGAAATTCCTGAGTTGAAGTGGGAGCACATATCAATAGACTTTATTACAAAGTTACCAAAGACCCCTAGTGGTTGTGACACTATTTGGGTGATCGTTGATCGACTAACAAAGTCCGCACATTTCCTGGCCATTAAAGAAGAATACAAGACGGATAAGCTCGCTAAGATTTATGTAAAAGAAATAGTATCTAGGAACGGGGTGCCAATCTCCATTATCTCGGATCGGGACGCCCTATTTACCTCACACTTATGGAGATCACTGCATAAAAGGTTGGGTACACGAATTGATATGAGCTCGGCATACCACCCTCAAACAGATGGCCAAAGCGAGCGAACTATTCAAACACTTGAGGACATGCTGAGAGCATGTGTTATAGATTTTTGGAACAGTTGGGAGACTCACTTACCTCTAGTGGAGTTCTCCTACAACAACAGCTACCACACGAGCATTCAAGCTGCACCATTTGAGGGACTGTACGGGAGAAAGTGCCGATCACCTATCTGCTGGACGGAAGTTGGGGATAGCCAACTCACCGGTCCAGAACTGATACTCGAGACGTCAGAAAGGATTGTTCAGATCAGAAACCGAATGAAGGCGGCTAGGGACCGTCAAAAGAGTTACGCAGACAAAAGACGAAAACCACTTAAGTTTGAATTTGGTGACAGAGTTCTTTTAAAAGTGTCACCTTGGAAGGGTGTCATTCACTTTGGCAAACGTGGCAAACTGAACCCACGCTACATTGGACCATTTGAAATTGTCAGCGAAGTTGGCCCGGTAGCGTACGAACTAAACTTACCAGAGAAAATGTGTGGTGTGCATAATGTCTTCCATGTGTCAAACCTAAAGAAGTGTCTTTTTGATGAAAGTCTAGTAGTACCACTAGACGAGATTCAGGTCGATGAACAATTGCGCTTTATCGAGGAACTGGTCGAAATCATGGATCGCGAGGTCAAGACGCTCAAACACACTAAGATCCCGATAGTTCGAGTTCGTTGGAACTCGAAACGTGGACTAGAGTTCACGTGGGAACATGAAGATCAAATGCGAAAGAAATACACACAACTCTTCGACAAACAAGCAACGACGAGCAGAGGTACGAACTAAATTTCGCGTCAAAATTTTCTTCAACAAGGGGATGATGTGACAACTGAAAATTTTATTTTTTCTTTGTGTCTAGCGAACGAGCAACGATCTTAATTTTCGGGATGAAAGTTCCTTCAACAAGGAGATGATGTGACACCCGGCAAATTCAGGTGAATTTTTCTGGACAAACACGAACATGAACAATTATTTATATCAAACACGCATGCATTCATATATCTAATGGGAATTTTAGATGGGTGGAAGAAAAATTCAATTCAAATTTTGAATTGAGGATAGCTTCCAACGAGAATAAGGAGACTTCGTGGATATCCCCACCCAAACTCCTTTTAAGCAACGTTAAAAACACACGTCCCGATCGCAACAATTACTTTCTTTCCCCCACTTGCTCGAGCGGCTTTTCACTCTCGTTTCCCCACCTTTTCTCCAATCAACAGGGTTGCACAACCACAGTGCTGCCACCGCAGGGAGACCAGGAGGTCGCTACGCCACCGTGACCCGAGTTGACGATCTCGTGGAGTGCCCATCATCAATCGTAGGTAAACCATCTCGACTCCGTGTTCGTTCTTTCTTTTCTTCGAAAACCATGACGATCCGGAACTCTAATCCACATACTCGTTAGATAAAACTTGATTATCATGCTCTGTTCTCGTATAATTCAGATCTCGACCCTCAAACCTGCTGTGTATTGCTTGATAATATCCCCAACCATAATAAGAAATCATGAATGTCATTAGTTCAAGTTAACAGTGATGTGCTCGATAGGATTATGTGCAACGTGATTATGTGGGCAAAATTTTATTAAGCTTCGAGAACGTGCTTATATGTTGTATTATGGAACCTGCGTATATATAAGTGTGTCTATATATGTTTATGTGTGGGGCCGTAGGGTTAGGTTTGTTATGGGGAAGATGATTACTGTTTTTGCGAGTGGTTAAAACTGTAAGGGAATGGATGAGAAAATAAATCGGAAACTGCTCTAGTGGTTAAGCCTCTGGGTTGGCGACTGGGAGGTCGTGACTTCTAACCCAGCGCACTACAACAATTATTCTTCTTCTTTATTTTAATTATGTTTCATTAGTAAGAAGTTCACACCAGAATTCTGATTAATAAATTAGGGACAGGACTAAATAAACAAACATGAGCCTAGCCCAGTTGGTAGTATGTGTCGTTGTGGACTGAAGGGTCGCGGGTTCAAACCCAGCGCCCAGCAGCTTTTTATTATATTTTTCTTTCTTTGCTTTCTTGTTCATTTAACATCTCATACTCCTTCCCTGTATTAATATAATACATGTGTTACATGATAATTTCGTAGAAGTGTTACTTTTGATGTAAAGCATGACACACAAAATACATAACTACACTTTTAGATTTCTATAACTTGCGTATTTATTTTACTAAACGACCTAATGGCATTACGACAAATCTTGCATGATAAATGATCAGGAAATTGTTGATCTTATGAAATCTCGATAGTTAAGCTAGAGCATTTAAGATTTCTTGTGTGCCAAACGTGTATAAACGTGGAAACCAACGTGCTTCTTGTTAAATGCTCGCAAACTACTTAGGTGCATGCTAGAAACGAATGACGTGTGATTATCTGCCTTATTTGGAGATCCAACTAATCAAACAAACAAATTTAATTATTAATAAGTCACCAACGAGTCGTCAGGGTCGATTGAGTCAGTCCCGTTGTTCATGCACTGTAGTCTTACACGTTCACAAACATATAGGTGATTTGTAGGAATTCATCAACAGTTCTATTTAAACTTTCTTGCCGAGCTCTCAAAGGTGAGTTCTCGAACACTTTTCTCTAAATATTCCATTTAGAGAAGGAACATGCTACAAACAGTTTTTGGTAATATAATTGTATAGCTGATCACGTATGTGCGAACATATAACACGAATTACAAGTCCTTACATTTGGAACCGTTAGTTTATGAGAAAGCGAGGTAATCTTTGGTAGTACTACTGGGTTTGACAAACCCCACCTGCTTTAGTCGCTCTAACTCGACTCAATGTCGAACGGGTGTAATATTAGCCTGGACAGTATCATCATCGTCCGTGTTAGGAGTACGGAGGGGCCTTAACCAAAAATCATAGAGACTTCGAGGGATGCTTGGTGGAAAAAAAAATTCAATTCAAATTTTGAATTGAGGATAGCTTCCAACGAGACTAAGGAGACTTCGTGGATATCCCCACCCAAACTCCTTTTAAGCAACGTTAAAACAGCACGTCCCGATCGCAACAATTACTTTTTTTCCCCACTTGCTCGAGCGGCTTTTCTCTCTCGTTTCCCCACCTTTTCTCCGATCAACAGGGTTGCACAACCACAATCGCAACAATTACTTTTTTTCCCCACTTGCTCGAGCGGCTTTTCTCTCTCGTTTCCCCACCTTTTCTCCGATCAACAGGGTTGCACAACCACAGTGATGCCATCGGAGGGAGACCAGGAGGTCGCTACGCCACCGTGACCCGAGTTGACAATCTCGTGGAGTGCCCATCATCAATCGTAGGTAAACCATCTCGACTCCGTGTTCGTTCTTTCTTTTCTTCGTAAACCATGACGATCCGGAACTCTAATCCACATACTCGTTAGATAAAACTTGATCATCATGCTCTCTTCTCGTATAATTCAGATCTCGACCCTTAAACCTGCTGTGTATTGCTTGATAATAGCCCCAACCATAATAAGAAATCATGAATGTCATTAGTTCAAGTTAACAGTGATGTGCTCGATAGGATTATGTGCAACGTGATTATGTGGGCAAAATTTTATTAAGCTTCGAGAACGTGCTTATATGTTGTATTATGGAACCTGCGTATATATAAGTGTGTATATATATGTTTATGTGTGGGGCCGTAGGATTAGGTTTGTTATGGGGAAGATGATTACTGTTTTTGCGAGTGGTTAAAACTGTAAGGGACTGGATGAGAAAATAAATCGGAAACTGCTCTAGTGGTTAAGCCTCTTGGTTGGCGACTGGGAGGTCGTGAGTTCTAACCCAGCGCACTAACTCGACTGGATGTCGAACGGGTGTAATATTAGCCTGGACAGTATCATCATCGTCCGTGTTAGGCGATGGTGGAAGGCATTACAAACACAAACAGTCACGCTTCGGTTGCGAACCACATAGTGATAGCATTATTGGCCTTGCTAGCTACAATTACTATTATGATTACCATGGTACAAACATTTTATAAACGTCTTTACAAACATTTATTTTTCTTGCGTTGACATTTATGAACTCACCAGCCTTGCGCTAACCCACATAGCATGTCTTTCGCAGGTCTTTGAGGTACGAGCACACTAGGACGCACATTGCATGAAAGTTTGAACATTTTGATTTGCATTTTAACTTTTACAGTTGGATTTATTTTTTTTTGTGTTTGGTTTTGAGGGCGCGTGTTTTGCGCAACACTTTTTACTTTCATGTTACTCTTCCGCATTTCTTAAATTGTTTTGGTGTGTTTGCATGGTTTGGTATGACTAATGACTCGGATCCTGGTTTGTCACACGCCTCGCGGTATAAACCCTGCAGGTGGATTTTGAGGGTGTGACAATAAGGACTCTTGATGTTTCATCCTTTGTGACAAGAAAATCTTTAAAATTCGTTAGTGAAAACTAGACATTACTAATGTCCGGAAATACTTCTCCGATTCACAGGACCAAACAAGTCCATGTGAAGCAATTCCAAAGGGACATCAATGGAATGGTACTTCTTCAATGGATGAGATTTTCGTTTCTGTTTTCCTTTCTTGCAACTGATGCAGACATCATTGAATGTGAATTGATGCTTCGGAACCCCTTCAACGATATTCTTCCTCACCAACTCATTCATCTTTCGGTAATGAATATGACTCATACGTCGATGCCATAAAATAAATTCTCTCTCAGATGCCTTTGACAAGAAACACTGACCCACAACATTAACCTTCGCTGAATTCATATCTAGAACATACAAGTTGGACAAATGAGGTTCTCTCATGATAATGCAATCATCAGGAATCTTGTACCCTGGCTTCAGAATCAAACATTCACTCCCTTTGAAAGTTGTTGTATGCTGCTTATCACATAGCTGGGAGATGCTGAGAAGATTGTATTCAAGTTCGAGTACATATTCCACTCGGTCGAAGGTAACAGCACCATTGCTTAACTTACCAATACCCGTTACTTTACCGCCTTTGTTTCCGGAAAAGGTGACACTTCCTCCGTTAAACGGTTTAACATCGTAAAGTAGAGAAATATCACCCGTCATGTGCCTGGAAGCCCCACTATCAACAACATACAAATTGTTCACAGGATTTCGTGAAGCACCCTGCACCCAGAAACAAATTAATTAGGTCGGGAAGAACCCAAGCCTGAAGCTTTGGGTCGACCGTCATCTTCGACAAAATCAGTGCCAGCGGTGAAACTACCTTTTGGCTTCCATTTGTCATTCTGCTGTTAGTTGACCCATCAGATTTTTTCAAAATTGATTTTACTTTTACATGTTTACCCTTAGATGTCTTATCATGTTTTTTAGACACAGGTGGTTTCAAATTGTTATGAACAAAACCTTTAGAATCAACAAACTTAACGTGTTTCTTCGAGTCAGCAGATACTGGTTTATCAGAAGTATATCCATATGATACACCACCAGTATTTTTAGATTTGTTCTTCTTAAAGTACAAACTTTATATGAATGACCACGATTTTTGCACTTAAAACATTTGCGATTGTCAATGACAACCTCTTTAACCGTGTCGTCATCCATAACGGTTTCAATGACTGGTTTTTGTTTCTTTGATTTTGAAATTTTTTGTTTAGAAACATGATGATCACTAAAGTCATCATAAACCCAGAGTCATAACCATTCAAGCAATCTGGAAAATCATCACCATGAAAATAACCATTTTAAAATTATGGATTTCCAGCATAGTATCTATCATCAAAATTCTGATGCCTTCCCCTCCTACCACCAAAACCTGATGGACCAACATCATTTCTGAATCCATCTTCAAACCATCTTGGACCCCTCCCATAAACTGGTTGATTTATCCCATATCCAAAATTTTCATAAAAACCATCATCATGATAAAATTGAGCTTTCTTAAAAGACGAATTTGGTTTTCTGAAATTTGGTTTCACATGCTCATGAAACATTTTTTTTCTGAACCTTTGGTGTTTGGAAAATAGTTGGTGACTTTTTCACATATTTTTGCACTCTTTTTACCAACCCATCAGAATTATGATCAAACTTTTCTGATTGATCCGAATCTAGTGTGTCACTTGGGATGATAATCTTACCATTTGCCCTCCTAATTGGCACACTAGAAGCTTTCGGATCAAACTTAGGACCATACCCACCCGTGAAAATTTATCAATCAGATTCAGATTAACCATATCCAACGGGAAAGTCTTATTGCTATACATCTTGTCTAAACCCTTTAAGCGATAAGTGGTCCATTTGGCATTTTTTATCAAAAACATCATACTTGTTTTTGATAACGGGTTTCTCATAGTGACCCTATGGTGCTTTTGAACTAGAACCCTGTTCAAATGGTTTAGCTTTTGAATCAAAGCCTACACCACCATTATTTGACTTTTTACAACAACTGATTTTTCACGCACAATCCTTTTCTGCTCATATGTGCTTAATTTTGAAAGCTCATATTTAATGTCTCCGAATTTGTATTTCAAGATAAGCTCTTCCAGACTAGGTTTGGAAACAGTTTTGACCGACTCAGGCTCGGTTTTCCGAAACTAAATCATCGACCTTGTCAAAATCCGACACATTATAAAACAAATCTTCAACCTCAAGATCAAGAGCAGTTTTATCGGTTAATTGCTTATCAGTTATGGTGGATGATTGTGATGTAATTGATACTTCCTTTTTGTACGGAGTATAATCACAATTTTCATCAGTGGGAACACATGATGGGCTGTCGGTGATTACCACGGGAGCAGGAACTTGTTTGAGATTATCCGACCCATTCACATTTTCAGAATTGTAAAGAAAATTTGTGAATGACAAAGGAATTTTAAACGTATCAATCTTATTTGTTAATTAAAAATTTTCAATTTTTAGGTCAGAAACAGTCGTCTGATGGTTTGCAAAATATTTTTGTGCTGCCACGAGCATCTCGAATTGCTGAGTAAACTCATACTTTTGTATGCGCAATTGCTCGTGAACCGACAATAGTTCCTTCGTGGTACTCTCCCATCTAGTTTTGTAAATTTCCATATCAGCCTTGGTCATAGTAAGTTGATCTAACAAATTGGTTTTCTCATCTAAGAGATCACCTTTAACCTTAGCATATGAATCAAAATTATCATAAGAAGTTAAAGAAGATACCTTTCTAGTATCAGCCATCAACGCAACAACAGATTCCGTGAGATTATTTCTCTTCAATGCTCTATTCTCTAGCTTGAGACCGTTGTTCTCGTTAGACAATTTCTTCATTTCTTCTTGTAATGCAAGAATTTTTTCACTTGCATCCAAAGCAGACTTGTGAGCTTTCTCGTATTTCTGCTGAAGTGGATAACTCTTTTGATATAGAGCTTTAAAGTCATCCGCAGCGTCTTGCGCTTCAGCTTTTGCAGTTTCACATTCTTTCATCAAAACCTCCTTTTCTTTTGTCAGAACTTCTAACTCCTTCTTTAAAGTAAGATCTCATCAGAATCATCATGTTCATTTATGTTGTTTTTCATAAAAGCAAACTTCTCTTTGAGCAATTTTTGAACATCTTCGAATGATTCGGTGATATCATTTGCTTCATCTCCTTCCATGGTAGATACAGTCAACGCATCTTCGTCTTGCACATCTTTCACGATCAAGGCAGATCAATCAGCAAATTGGTTACCCTAATTGTAAGTTTTGCTTCTTGAGACACTAAAGCTTTTGTACTATCAGATTTAGAGTTTGAATGAGAAGAACTCCCAAAATTTTTGACATTTTTGTTTCCAATATCATTTGGCTTTGAAGTATACTTTTGATACTCTTGCTTCTTAGGCTGAGAACATTCTCTTGCAAAATGGCCAAAATTCGAGCAGTTATAACATCTTACTTTGGATTTATCAAAACCAATACGCCCACCAGAATTGAGATCTTTTTGACCAGTTTTCTTAAGAAATCTCTTTACCCATCGAGCTAGCATTGCGAATTGCCAATTAATATCTATAAGCTCTAAGTCATCCGGGTCGACCTGATCGTAGTCTTCTTCAGTTAATTCAGCATTGCTTACTTTTCCCATTACGACTCCATAGTATGATGAAATCAATGCCGATACCAAAGCCATATAATCTTCCGTGGTTGTAATAGACATAGCCATCTTGCTAGAATTCACCATATTGCTTGCAGGTATTGACACATTACATCTTGAAGATCCATAACTTGATTCATAGCTTTCTGAATTTGACATGTTTCCCGAATTTGACATATTTCCAAAAACATTTCCAACCATAAAAGCAGTAGCCGAAGCAGAACTTGTAGCTTTCCCAGACTTTCCTAATATAGTAGCAGCATTTGATCCATAGTACACATCAGGATTTTGAACTTCAGCTGATGTATTGTAAACATTCTTCATCTCTAAGTCTCTAGCTTGTAGCTTTCCCAACAACTTCACAAAACTCAATGTCGAATATTCCTTATCATTTGTAAGCATTAAGATATAAGGTTCCCACTTTGATGGAAGTCCTTCGAGTAATTTTTCTTTTAATTCATCATCATCCTTCTTCATTTGAACGGTATCCATTTCAGACAAAAGATGACAATATCTTGAAATTAACTCAGGAACCCCTTCTCCATCAAAGTGTTTGAAGTAATGAAACTCTTTCTTCAAAACCTTCTTTTTACTCTTCTTATACTGGTCATTTCCCTCACCCCTTTCTTTCAAAGCCGTCCACAGATCATGAGAATGTTTGCACATTTTAAATTGATGTAGCAGTTCTTTTGGTAAAGCTTGTGTATGAATTCCATAAGCCTTCTGTTCTCTTTTGTAATCCGCCTTTTGCACTAGATCCAGTTTCCTTTGCATAATTGGTACATTCTTGTTATTAATAGGATAAACGTACGGTGCATCCATTGCAATCCATAGATCACAATCTGTAGTCCCGACATAAGCTTCAAACCTTTTCTTCCAATTATGATAATGCTCAAGTTTGAACAACTTGGGAACCTTTGGACTTGTCCCAATTTCATTGTTATAGTTCAACAATGTCTGTATTTGTGACTGAATCGCGGCAAATGCATGTAAATCCGACATTTTGAATTTCTTGAAAACACTGTTTATCCGAACTCTTCCGAACTCTGAATAGTTGTCCGAACTCTGCCGAACCTAGTGCGAACTCAGAAAATCAGGCGAACACCAAATGATCTCTTTCGAACTTTAGTTCTGTCAAATCTTCTCCGAACTCAAAATCAATCGAACTATTCCGAACTTCAACCTATGAACATTACCCGAACTTGTCCAAACTCTATTCGAACACAACTTCGTTTAACCGAACGCATCCGAACTCTATCCGAACATAATCGAACTGAAGACTTTCAAGTGAAACAGGCAAACTCAGGTTCAGAGCGGTTAGAAAAACCGTTTAAGGATCGATTCTATGGATGAGACGGAAGTTTTGTCATATATTGTGTTGAATGATTACATAAACCGAAGGAGTATACAAACGATTAAGCTCCGGGGGAGGTCGGCAAGAACCTCCCCTCTCAACACATTGATCTGAGAAGACACTGGACAAAAACTTACAATGAAATACAAAGACTTCACTATTTATACTATTTCATTCTGGGCCGAACCTGGGACCTCCGAACCTGGAGTTCGGCCAAGGTTCGGAGCCTCCGAACCTTGAGTTCGGCCGAGGCTCGGACCCCAGACTTTGTCCACTCTCAAATCAGTCTGTTCGTCAATTCGAACAGTAACGGCCACACAAGGTTCATACACTAACAAATTCCCCCTTGGACGTTACTGTCGAATCCAGACATTGATCTTCTAGCAATCTTCAGTCAGCTTGCTGCAGACGCCTCTATCTTTAGCAAACACCCCTTGACCGAATCATCAGGTATGCAGGAAACAGCTTGCAATCTTGTACAATCACAACAATCAACAAAATTCCCCCTTTCTTCAAGCACATCCACTGTGAGAACTTATCAATCACATAGACAGATACTTCAAACCACCGGATATGACATCAAGATGCAGGATCACTTCATTTAACCGTTGTGAATAAAAAACAAAATCCACAAACATCACTGCATTTGACAGAACTCTTCAATCTTCATCAAATTGTAATACATTCTGATCTTTATGAAAACAAACACAATCAGCATCTTCAATCAATGGAAATTCCCCCTCAGCATACAATCCATCCCAATATATAACTCTGGTAAACGTATATTTCGTTGTAGACGAGAACCTCATCAAGTCTTCACAACTCAAGAAAGTATCGGGCATATAACAAAGAGTTCCAAACCATAACCGAAAACTTTGACGTATCGGTTCACACGAACATCAGAATATACCACCTTTCCATGAAGATCAAAAATTACCATCATCCCTG
>JBCNJP010000013.1:23251716-23277783 GCA_039602395.1 Deinandra increscens subsp. villosa | reverse complement strand
ACATCAAGATAATTGTCCAAGTACAAGATACAAGCAAAGTGAAAGATATACAATTGAGCACAAAAGCAAAGGATGCTATGTTTGAGTTGCCACCAACCCTATAAAGTTCTTACAAATTTGAGCCTTGACTCATCCAATACACAGATTCAAGTGCGGAAATCATGAATCCATGATCAAATCATAGTGTTTGCTTGTTGAAATCCTTAGCTTTCGCCTCTGAAACTCAAGAACTTGAGGGTTTTCACACACAAGTGCTCTCTTTCTTCAAAATCAGCCGTCCAAGAGGTTATTTAGGGTTATTCTAGTGTGGCTATTTATACTAGAGAGAGCACAGGTCGTGAATGTGCTGAAATCAAGAGAATGTTATTGAAGTTAGTGCATTTTATGACATCAGACAGCCGAGATCGCCAAGAATGATCCTGAAGTCGCCAGGAACAATCATGAAGTCACCAAGGCTGCTGGTGAGGTCGCCAGCCTTGGCGAGGTCGCCAAGATCAGGCGAGGTCGCCAAGACCAAGTCGCCAGAAAGCCTGAAATCGCCAACCTTTTGGTGAGGTCGCCAAGAAAGTTGGTGAGGTCGCCAAGAAAGTCTAGAAATCACTAAGTACGCTCCGGAAACGTCAAATATCATTATTGAAACATCAAGGGTTGTTATTACAAAGACACATTCAATTATTAACATTTACCAAGTAATTTATCATGAAATGACCCAGAACTTGGATACAGACAATCACACTGCAATTGAAATGTACAAAGGCAATTACTCCAATATCCATAATCAACACAAGTTAAGACATTTAGACATGACATACAAAACATCAAACACTTGAATGATTAATATAAACATCAAGATAATTGTCCAAGTACAAGATACAAGAAAAGTGAAAGATATACAATTGAGCACAAAAGCAAAGGATGCTATCTTTGAGTTGCCACCAACCCTATAAAGTTCTTACAAATTTGAGCCTTGACTCATCCAATACACAGATTCAAGTGCGGAAATCATGAATCCATGATCAAATCATAGTGTTTGCTTGTTGAAATCCTTAGATTTCGCCTCTTAAACTCAAGAACTTGAGGGTTTTCACACACAAGTGCTCTCTTTCTTCAAAATCAGCCGTCCAAGAGGTTATTTAGGGTTATTCTAGTGTGGCTATTTATACTAGAGAGAGCACAGGTCGTGAATATGCTGAAATCAAGAGAATGTTATTGAAGTTAGTGCATTTTATGACATCAGACAGCCGAGATCGCCAAGAATGATCCTGAAGTCGCCAGGAACAATCATGAAGTCGCCAAGGCTGCTGGTGAGGTCGCCAGCCTTGGCGAGGTCGCCAAGATCAGGCGAGGTCGCCAAGACCAAGTCGCCAGAAAGCCTGAAATCGCCAACCTTTTGGTGAGGTCGCCAAGAAAGTTGGTGAGGTCGCCAAGAAAGTCTAGAAATCACTAAGTACGCTCCGGAAACGTCAAATATCATTATTGAAACATCAAGGGTTGTTATTACAAAGACACAATCAATTATTAACATTTACCAAGTAATTTATCATGAAATGACCCAGAACTTGGATACAGACAATCACACTGCAATTGAAATGTACAAAGGCAATTACTCCAATATCCATAATCAACACAAGTTAAGACACAAGCAAAGTGAAAGATATACAATTGAGCACAAAAGCAAAGGATGCTATGTTTGAGTTGCCACCAACCCTATAAAGTTCTTACAGTTACTGAGGCGAACTCAAGGTTCGGATGACGGTTATTTGGCAAACGTGAAAACTCTCAGCAGAAACAGACTCAGCTGAAGCTACCGAACACGAATATCACTATTTTGAAGTGTGTAATGTGTAGAAATGATCAGAAGATTGAAAAACGAACGTTTTTTAGATGAAAAATATGAAGAAAACACCAAAACACTTTGTTTATCAATGATGAGTATCGAGTTGATCAATCACCAGATGGCTCTGATACCACTTAAAAAAGCGTGGGACTCGTGAATCGTGATCAATTCGTATCAAATGTGTAAACAAAGTAATGAAAAACCGTGTAAATAAAGCTCAATCTCATTCAATAACCAAGTACAGGTTATAAGGAGACCCAGAGCTAAAACACGTTCAGTTTCACACACATAAGAAAAACGTTACATAAATTACAAACCTATCAACTATATATAGCAAACTCGACCGTCCGAACCTGGCCATGAGCCGAACTACAGTACGCCTGCCAGTTTGCCCAAGGTTGGGACAGGTTCGCCCAGATTAGGTTTTCTTTGTTTTTCTTGTTTTCCAAGTCTTCGACCAATCCAGCATGTTACCACATTATGTATCAACACGTCTTCGTGTACACGCTTCCGCACTTACTTGTTTGACAAGTCATGAAATAAAATTCCGTACATGAAAATCCCAACAAACCTTTGGTGTGGAAAATGTTTCATATATTTATGATCGTTAATTAACGATCATTATGATGACAACCGTTGGTGTGAAGAATTTTTTATGTATATATACATGAAGAGATTTTCGTGAGGATACACACAAAAACTTACACAACAAAAAAGTTGTTGCTGCGATCGATCATCATCTATGTGCAACTCTCATTCCATTACTTTTCAGGCAAGTATCTTTGTCTAGTGGTTCACTGCTTTAAATCGGTGTACCCTGGGAACAGAAGACAAATCTGTTTAAGGGAATTGTGTTAAACACATGCCCTATTTCTTCTCCTTTCTGTTTCATCTTACTTTCCAGGGATGATTCCTAACTGCGACTTCCATTTAGTTAATACAATGGTTTGTCTGTGTTCTTTATAACATCTTTATTGTGTAACAAATGATCGGGATTATCCCAAGAAATCAGCTTTTGAGCATTTGTTGGAGGATGAACTACCTATTTAATGAGTGGGATAAAGAATCTCATCCATTCTCTCATTTTTGAAAAAAGGACATTTGGTTGCTTCTTTAATTGCTCTTCGATAACAGCGTTTGGAAGCCTTGAATTATATGTTGATTCTTTATATGTCCATTATGAGGGTTCCTGGTTTGGGATAAATCTAGAATGAGACCTGATGGAACGAGAATATTAAAAAGGGGATAAAATTACGTGTTTTTTTAGTTTATAATTGTACTCTTATTTTTAAAGGTGTTTTATAAGAAAATTGAATGGAGTTAACAAAGTGTATGAAAATAACAAGATTCTAGAATTTATAGATTATTTACTATTTTAATTATTTTTTTATCTTTATTTTATATTTTTGTTAAACTTTTTTTCTTTTTACTTTTTATTCTTAGTTTTTCTTATAAGTTTTTTTAGAAAGACTCAAATAGAATAAATATTTTATTCTATTACGTGAAGGAATAAAAAAACTGTTTTCTATACTATATTCCTTCTATTTTTTGAAGGAATAAGAAATGAAAATATTTAAAAATGTAAGGAATCATATTCCTTTTTTTATGGTCTATTACATTTCAAGGTAGGTGAAAGTTCAAATACAAAGGAGGATTTGCGTAAAAAGTGTGCGCAGTCATTTGAGCCATTGATCTAAGAAATGAATGGTCCAGATCTAGTTAGATCTAATCCGGATGTGAACAAAAAAAGATAAGCGTGAGAACAAACTGAAATGGTAAAATAGGTATAGCCTACAATCGTTGACGTTTTTAAAGTTCCCCCAACTTTTTTAAATGACTATAACTTTTTTCTATGACATCATTTTAAAAAAAAAATACACCATAAAATCGAGCATTAGTTCTCTTTATTTGAGTATAGTATTGCTATACTTTTTAAATTTTATTTTTAAAACTCATCTATGTGTACTCGTAGCCTTGCGTAATTATGAAATGTAGCTTGCGTGATTATAAAAAGAAAAATAGATTTTAATAATACAAGTTTTGCCTTGTTGGCAGATAATAATACGAGTTTTAAAAATTCCCTCTAATAATACGATTCTTCAAGGTATTGTGTTCTAATGATACACCGTTAGTTTTTTACTAACGGTGTTAGTCTGTTGCTGACGTGGCATATATTGAGTGACTGTTTTTGTACTTTCTAAAAATGGATGGACTTATTTGTAATTTCTGTGAAATAATTTTGAAAAAAAAAACTCAATCCCGTTCTCCACTTCTCTAGCGACCGAGCTCCCTCCACACGCTCCTAAGCCTCCGACCAACGATGCAATCAAATTCCAGTCCAGTTATGGTGGTCGGATCCTACCTCGGTATCCCGAAGGCAAGCTGGAGTTTTAGGGTGGCCAGAGAAATCGTCGTCGCAAGCTGCATTTCTATCAAGTCCAAACAAATGCTCACCGAATCCGACTTCTTCCACCGCCTCTCGATCTGGTTCATCCATCGGCACACCAGACTCAAGTCCAAACAAATGCTCTCCGATCCGACTTCTTCCACCGCCTCTAGATCTAGGTCATCCACCGATACACCGGAATCGCCATCGAAATCGTCGTCGCTATCTGGTTGCTACTCCGCCGTGAGAGTTCATGTTACTGTTACTAACCGGTGCATCTATACATCGTCGAAACCACTGATAAAATTCTTGTTCTGTTACAATAAACCTGTCGGAAAGCTTCCTTACCATGCCTTTTGAAATTTTAACTACTTTTGCCTCGTTCTTAATGGAAACCATTGGCAATAACAATAACAGTTTCAGATCCGACAGAAAGTGAAAAAAAAACTTCGGTTACATAAACACAAAATCAACATATCTAATAGAGGCAAAACTAAGTAATTCAAACGGTAATACATGGAGAAAATCAAAATCTATAAATATGTGATGTGTGAATGGACTCTATATAACTTCAGTATTCGAATTCAGAGGGAGCTCGGTCGCCGGAGGAGTGGAGAATGGAACTGTGTTTTCTTCTTTTTTTTTCAAAGATATTTTATAGAAATTACAAATAAGTCCCTCCATTATTAGAAATTACAAAAAAGGTCCCTCAACATATGCCACGTCAGCAACATACTAACACCGTTAGTAAAAACTAATTGTGTATCATTAGAATCCAATACCTTGAAAACTCGTATTATTGGAAGGAATTTTCAAAACTTATATTATTATCCGCCAAATGGTAAACACAAACTAATCATGAAGATTAGCACTAGCATTTTGAGGATGCTTCTTCTCCAGCACATCAGAACATATTTTCCCTATCATGTGGTAAAAACATATGAAAATTGGATAATTGCTCAACTGTCATCTTTCCGATAATTTCTCTCTTCCTTCATTCTCTTAAAAATTTTCGTGTATGAAGACGCATTCCTCACTGTTGCTCCCATCTACTTAAACCTATTTTCTTGTTGAAAACTCTATGCTATATTCATCGCAATAATAGCAAAATCAAATTTTTAAGTGGGTTGTTCATCAATCATACCTCAAGTTACTAAAAGCATAAATCAGGTCAAAGTTAAAAGCAAATCACATGGTTTCAACAACTTTTGACACAAATAAGACTATTATATTTTGGGCATAAAATTTATGATCCATATCTGCTAAGTGACTCATCCTTACATAAGTTTTTGTACAGACGTGGAGCGTGGGATCGTCTATTAATCGTGATGAATCGAGATGAACAAATCGTGATGAATCGAGATGAACAAGAAGGTAAATAAAGTTTTGGTTTTATTGGTTCACTCAGAATACTTAAACGAAACCTCTGGACTCAAAACACACTCAGAAACACACAGTTAGCTCTCTTCTACAATGACAAATGAACACGATTCACATTATATAGTGTGTTACTTCCATACAAACTGGCTGAGCAACGAACCTATGGTTCGTTGCTAACGAACCAGTAGTCCGCAACTTAGTTCGTTGGCAGTCTAACAACACCACACTAGTTTTAACAACTAACACGATACACATTGTTTATGCTCTAACATTTCTTTCCTATAGAATATTAAGTCTTGCTACTGCCTCACGACTCATCATTATTCCTGGTTTTTAGACAGTATCTCTACAGTTCTTATGACATTTGAGACACTTCTTAATTTCATAAAGTAACCAATTTTCATATAATGAATCAGCAAATGATATATATTTTACCAGCCATAACGTTTGGTGTATTTAGATACTTAGGAATAACAACATTCAATATTTGTTAGGTAATGAACAAAACAAATGAAAAGTATATGAAATGGAAATGCAATATTTTAGCTAGTGTATTAAAATCAGTCACAATGACCATTTCTCATTTTATAACACGATTTTGAACATTCATATATGGCTAATACAATTTGAAATCCAATTGATCTAAAACTTGAAGTGACACTTATGCAATATCTTATATAATTCCAACTTTATTTGGGGTTCTTTTCTGCTGTCTTAACATCTGATTTGGGAGAGAAGAATTGTATCTTTCATATCTAGTAGAGGTTACATTGAATAAAGTCCAATTTTATGATGGAAAGTCTCTCAAACTAGTAGTGTCAGAAACTATTTTCTAAATGCTCTATTACTTTCATCAAGCAGGCAGAAATGATGACACTACGCTAACTGTAATTAGAAAATAACATAACTTGTACCAATAAATTAGACACGCAAGTGAACATGTTCAAATCTCTACGCAAGAATAGATAAGGTTACAATCCATAATTTGTTGTTAAGCTTATTTGATCATGTTTATTATTTGATCATGTATATTCAAGTTCTTAGTGAGTTAAGAAAAATCAATGATTAAACAACATCAATCATTTGAAGTAGAACTACCAGAAAACTTATAGAGACATGTAATAAAACAAAGCTGATGATAGCAAGCAGTCATCGTAGAAAATAGATACATGAGAGCCCCACACTAAAACCTGCATATGATTTAGGGCACTAAGCATGAGTAGTCTTCTTTTATCAACTATTTTGGCTCAAATAGACATGCCAATTGATAAAGACCTTCAAAAAAATTCAACCAAGAACATCCTAGATGATACATAAAAAGCTTAAATTACAACTAAAAAAACCAACAATCTCTGAGCGTTAAACTTAAGATTAGCATTTGGCGTCCTGCTCTCCGATTTGCACTTGACTAATTATTACTTTTTGTTTAGAGAGATCATAAGACGTGACTGAAATAGTTAATGTATGAACTTATAAATGACAGTTAGAATTACAAATTTGTAATTTTATAATATGAAAAATGGAATAATTAGAGGAGACAAAGGTCACTAAAGAACATAACCTAAGCTGATATGCACGAGGAATTACAAACTAACAAAGACTTAAGAAAAAGCAACAAAAATGTAAAAGGACATTTAATCAGAAACACAAATAGGACTGAAGCAAGTTTTATTCATAACAAGAAAGCAAAACGACCATAAACCCTGGATCAACAACTTTTTCTATGAGGATGCATGGATGTGTGATTTCAAAGTACTTGCTTGGTAGAAGAAATTGCAAAATAAACTAACTATTCAACATAAAATAAAATTACTATATACACTGTTTTGTAAAAAGTTGGAATCTGCTAACCACTCAAAAACTATTTCTGCATCATATATTATTACATAATCATTGGTTACTGAATATTATAAGATAATTAAGAGAACACGCATCCATATACCCTATATGAGTAAAAGAAATTAGTTTGTAACTTATAAGAAACAAATGAAAGTAAGAACCACACCTATCTATAAAGCTTTTAGAAGATCTCATGAGATGGTTGTAGCTATAGTGAAATCCTCTATAGAGGAACACAACTGTACAAAAGAATGAAATGTTATCATATTCGATCTTTGCGACAATACTAAACCATTACAATTACAACAAAGAAGATGACAGTGAGTATGATCATGTAAAAGATGATAATGATATTACTATAATACAAAAAAAAATGATAATGAACTGACATCACTATATTAAAAGAACAAACCTCTGGTTTGGTTGATTTTCAAGAGCAGCTCGGAGGCTCCAACCTACCTAGCTGCAACATCATTAGGTATATACACCGAGTCAGAGCTGCGATCTTTTAAGACAGAGCTGCAATCTTTTAACTTCAATCATAGTTGCTACTTAATTGTTTGAGAAGATAAGAGATAACTCAAATGTTATTTCTAAAAAAAATCAATAGAACCACATTAGTACCTTTAAACTCTCTAATTAAATAAAAAAACAAATCGGATGCAAGAGAAGATTACGGACGAATCGATTGTCACCGATTCAGTGAACGAAAAGATTAAAACATTGAATCGATTGTCATGAGATGTCGGATGCGAGAGAAGGAGAAGTCATTGAATCAATTGTCATTGAAAGGATTACAGACATTGAATCGATTACTTATGAACCACCTAGAAAAAACTTAAAATAATAAACCGATTTTCATCGATTCAATGAGGAAAAGATTACAGATGAACACTTGCGTTGAGGAAATCGGGTGCGAGAGAAGAAGAAGTCGAATGAGCAATCCCCTGCAGATGAAGGAGAAGATGAATGGGCTGCCAGAGATAAAACTTCAAAAACCCTAGCTTTGGAATGAACGTGCGTCTAAAATTGGGTGTTTTATTCACGGGTTAAAATAGATCCATGGATACCAAATCAGATTTAAAGAGATCCGTGAGATTTACCCACTACAAGAAAATGATCCTATGTTGGCAAAAAGAAAAAGACTTTCGGTGGGGTAATGTCACCACAATAGGTTTCGGTGGCGACATTTCGCCACCACAGCCCTGGACACAAAAACCTCCTCGCCATAGGCTAAAATAAGTCGCCACCAAAAGTTTCCCCACCATAGGTATTCTATAGTGGCGAAAACTCGTCATTGCAACATCCCCAAATTTCATCTTGCTTGCTTTCACATACATACATAAGAAAGGAAGAGTAAGAACATACCGTGTTCAATTTTGGGGTTGTGATACTCCGTGGTGGTCAGGGGTGTTCGGTGGTGCTCCGTGGAGGTCGGTGGTGGTTGATTTGGGTCGATTTGGGGCTGTGGAGCCAAAATCCGAGCAATAATTTGTCACCCAAAAGGGTCATATCTTGTTTAGCGTTGTTGCACGGCTGCGGGACGGTGACGAGATAGAGCGAGTGAGCGAGAGAGAGAGTCGTCTGGAGGATCGAGCGGGACAGCGTTGTTGTAATGGTGTCCTGGTGCGGTGGTGGAGAAGGCGTCTGGAGGATCGAGTAAGAGAGAGAGCAGCGGGTTTTTTTGCCGCTGTATGTTTGGTGTAAAAGCTAAAGAGGAGGGGAATTTAGGTCAATGCCCTAAGGTGGAAAATCTTCGCCACCGAAGGGTTTGATAAAAAAAATAAAATTAAATTAAATACCCTTTCGTGGGGATGATTCGCCACTTAAACCTTCTCCTCGTACGATGTCGTTTTATGTTTTCCTACCAAAAGATTAAAAGAATAATCTAAATAAAAAAATTATACCTTCGGTGGCGATAGTTCGCCACCATAGGTACACTTTAATTTATAATTTTTCATCTTCGTTATACATATATTATAAGAAAATAAAAAAATTAAATAATTTAGGTTTCAGTGAGGATAATTCGCCACCGAAAGTTTCCAAAGGCGTCAATTTTTCCCGCTTCTCTTTTGGTGGCGAAATGTCGCTATAGTAGTTGAATTTTTATAAAAATTTATCTGGACCCTATAGTTGAGAACTTTTTCCACCTAAACCTCACCTTTAGTGGGGAAAAATCCCCGCCTAAACCTGACTTAAAAACTGGCCACCATATGGTCATTTTCTTGTAGTGACCTCATTTAATCTCACTTTCTTAATTAAAAAAATGACAAAATTACACGTAGGACTAATCCTATGTGGCATTAGTGAGAATATGTCACTTGGAGTTTAAAAACTTTTATTTAATCATCATCATCTATTTTAATAAAAGAATTTCTTAAAGTTGACGTGGCATCACCATGGTTCTTCTCGGCCTCATTTTCCCACCCAAAACACAGTCAGGTTTGGCCAAAAAAAAACACGTGGAGCCTTAATTTCGGCATGGATCACCCGTTTTCTTCAATCGTATGACATGTAATAGAAACCCCAATTCTCTCATGTTTCCTAAATCCGCTCTTAACTATGAAGCATTTTCTCAGGCAATTTCTCTCTCGATCGAAGTCTAACGATCTCAAGCATTTCTAGACCGTGAAGCATCTGTTTGATAGATTAATCTTGATTTAGATAAAAATTAGTTTATTAGTTGATTTATTAAATAATTGTCTAATAGTTTACGTAAGTATAGTAATTTGATAGAATTGGATTTAGGTTAGAATTTGTGTTTAAATCGTAGTTTGGAGTCGGTCAAAATTTGCTATTTAAACAAGCCACATCCATTGTAATTTGGTATCCCACAAAAATCAATTAAAACTCTAGTTTTTATTCCAAGCATTACGTGAATATTTTGCTCAATTTCTAGTTCATTCATCAACCAAATACGATTGTGTCCAACAATTGGTATCAGAGCTCATACCGTGTTTTCTGGGATCAAGAAAGAAGAACGCGTTCAGTTGCGGTGAAAATTTGCGACGAAATTTTGCAACCAGATTCTGTTTTTGCGACAACAGTAAAGTTAGCGACGAAAATTTGCGACCAGTTCTGGTTTTAGCGACCACAGTGAAGATCAGCGACGAGTTTAGCGATGAGATTATAGATCTGCGACCAAATTGGAGATCAGCGACGAAATTTGCAGATTAGTGACCAGAATCTACAACTAAGATGTTTTAGCGACCAGATTTAGTCGAGGAAGAAGAACGGACCTGTGTGAGTCGAAAGAAAGTTGTGTGTGAATCGAAGACCTAAGTGGTCTTGTCTGTGTGACTGAATCAAAGAGGAGATCTGTGTAATCGAATCGAGAACTTAGTGTTCTTACCTGTGTGGTAACGAGAAGACCAAGCCTGTGTGAACTTGGCCTTTGGACCTGTGTGATCCAAAGAGAGAAGAAACCTGTGTGGTTTGAGACCGACTTGTGTGATCGGAGAGAAAAGACCGAGACCTTTGTGATCTTGGCTATTGGACCTGTGTGATCCAATAAGAATAGATTCTGTGTGAATCAAGGATTCTGTGTGAATCAGAGATTCTGTGTGAATCGAGATTCTTTGTGAATCGGTAGTAGAGGAGACATAAAACCTAAACTGTGTTATTTGGGTGTGATATGTGTAAAGATATTTGAGTGGTTTTTTTAAGAGGAAGAGCATGGAAGCAAAAGACCCAAGACGGTGGTTAGTGGTGGCAAAGTGGGTGCTACAGGTGTTACAAACGAAAGGGGTGAAGATCGACCAAAGAAGCCGATTGAAGTTGGTTGGTATTCCGATGGCTTTGGACAACGTTATGGTGACTAAAGGTGGTGGTGCTCTAGCTGAGAGTATTAAACCTGTTGTGAATGATGTTCCGGTTACTCAAGAAGGTGATGATTATATGGATAAAAGTGAAGAGTATATTGGAGAGTCGTCTACCCAAGTGGTGACAACAAATAATGAAGGTGAATTCGAGTTGTGTAGCAATGTTAGGTTTAATGAGAATGTAGATGGGCCTCCAATGGTCGAGGAGTTAAGAAGGGTAGCGGATCAATGGTTCTTTCAAGCCTAGATGGACTATGCGCATTTGTTAATTAGAAGAAAGAAGACAATGAGAGAAGTTATAAAGTAAGACATAATAGGAAAAATAAATCATCTATGAGAAATCAAGAAGATAATAATGGTCCGAGAATTAAAGTCAAAGAGTTACGAGTATTATCGGGAATTCAAGATCAAGGAGGTACAAATCAAGATTAAAGGGGAGAATGATAGATTAATCTTGATTTAGATAAAAATTAGTTTATTAGTTGATTTATTAAATAATTGTCTAATAGTTTACGTAAGTATAGTAATTTGATAGAATTGGATTTAGGTTAGAATTTGTGTTTAAATCATAGTTTGGAGTCGGTAAAAATTGGCTATTTAAACAAGCCACATCCATTGTAATTTGGTACCCCACAAAAATCAATTAAAAGTCTAGTTTTTATTCCAAGCATTACATGAATATTTTGCTCAATTTCTAGTTCATTCATCAACCAAATACGATTGTGTCCAACACTGTTTGCATAGAAGTGTGCCAAAGAACCAACCTTCTCTCGCTATTCAATCGGTGGTACCGGAAGTCCATGGTAGCGTCTAAGGAATCGCCTAATAAAGCTTGCAAGTAGCCAACGACGGTGATTAACAGTCGCCACAAACCTCATACGATACGATGGCCTTTAATTTGGCTTGGACTAATCGAATCAGTTATGATATTTTAAAAATTAATCGTGTGATCTCATCAATTTATTTCAGATCCTATGTCTTCTACTTTAGTCGCTGGCCGATTTTCATTCCTGTAAACGCTGCCAGGTGTGTTGGAAGCAAGAAATGAAATTGGGAGAAGGAAATGGTAGCTATAATCTGTTTTGATTCGATCACAATTTGCTTTTTCTTGATAAAATTTGAACTCTTTTATAAACTGTATTTTCCGTTACCCAAACGAACAGCAAAAACAAGGGCTCAAGAAACATGCTGGGCGAGCAAAGTACGATTCTTATATGGTTTGTTTGATATGAAATTAAGTATTCAAGCATTGTGTCTGTGCTGTTTTTTATATTTGTTATATGATTTGTTATATATATATATATATATATATATATATATATATATATATAGTGAAAAGTTCATTGTAGACACCCCCATAAGTGTAGACAGGTAGACACTTTTTTTCACCATTAGATTCACCATTAGATCTATTGATCTAATGGTTATGATTAATTTATTTTTTCTTTTTTTTTTCCTTTTTCTCATTGTTTAGAAAATTTCACATGTGAAAATCTACTAGGCGTTTTTTTGATTTTTTTTTATTTAAGGGTAGTTTATAACATAAAGAACCACCATAAAAAAATTCAGAAAAAAAAACATTTTTTTTACTGCGTTTTTGACCGGGTTCCAACGATTCTCCAACTCAAGGTGGGTTCCAATTTATCTTTTCTATATATATATATATATATATATATATATATAGGGTTAGGTTCAAATGAGAACTTTTTATTTTGAGAACTTTTGAGAACTAAATCTCCACCACTAATTTCAGGTGGGGACCACTATAATTCATGGGGGGTTTTCCATATATATAAAGTAGTGGCTGAGATTAGTTCTTTTTAGTTCTCAAACCCAATTGGTTCTCAAATGATCCTCTCCCTATATATATATATATATATATATATATATATATATATATATATATATATATATATATAGGGTTAGGTTCAAATGAGAATTTTTTGTTTTGAGAATTTTTGAGAACTAAATCTCAACCACACATTTCAGGGGGACCACTATAATTCATGGGAGGGGGATACATGTAAATAAACTTGTGGCTCAAATTAGTTCTTTTTAGTTCTCAAATCAAATTGGTTCTCAAATGATCTTCTCCCTATATATATATATATATATATATATATATATATAGGGGAGGATCATTTGAGAACTAATTGGGTTTGAGAACTAAAAAGAACTAATCTTAGCCACTAGTTTATATATATGGAAAACCCCCCATGAATTTGAATGCTCTCCCCTTGAAAATTAGTGGCCCAAATTGGTTCTCAAAAGTTCTCAAAAGAAAAAGTTCTCATTTGAACTTAACCCTATATATATATATATAGTATATATATATATAGGGTAAGGATATATTGAAAACCCACTTGAGTTGGAAAAACCATGAAAACTCTTCAAAAACGAGGCCAAAAAGTTTTTTTTTTTTAAATTTTTTTTAGTGATTATTTGCCTTATATCGATTCCCATGGTGAAAAAAAATCAAAAAACCGCCTAGGGGTTTTTTTTTTAAAAATTTTTCCAAAATCTGGAATTTTTCACGTTACATATGTGAAAAAAGCCCAGTTACATATGTAAATTTCGCTTCTTACGTATGTAAATAAAACACTAATTATTTTTTATAAAAATATTTCGTAGGCGCTTTTTTGATTTTTTTTCACCAAAAGTATTAAAATGGGATGTAGAATGTATAAAAAAATATATGAAAATAAAAACACGATTTTTTACCCCCGTTTTGGCCGAGATACTAAGTATATGCAAAAAAACGATTTTTTGAGAATTTTTTTAAAAAAATCGAGTAGGCGCTTTTTTGATTTTTTTCAATAAAGGGGAGCTCTATAACATAGAGAACCACCATAAAAATATTTAGAAAAAAAAAACGAATTTTTTACCCGTTTTTTGAAGAGTTTTCATGGTTTTTCCAACTCAAGTGGGTTTTCATTTTATCCTTTCTATATATATATATATATATATATATATATATATATATATATATATATATATTGCAAGTTTAGTCTCATTTTCTTACTTTTTTGCTCCTTAGGTCACACAAAAAGAATCTATTCGATTCATGGATGGATATCTTAATCTTTGAGGAGATACATGTATGTTCTTATACAAAGTTGCTTATTTTTTGAAGAAGTTGGTATATAATACATTAATTAATAACTCGGTTTTTATTGCTATATGTATTTTCTATGGTTTTCAAAGTTAATTGATCCAAGGTTTTATATTCAACCCTAATCATCTATTGGTAGGGGTTGTATCAGCTTTCATTATATTGCATTTTATGATGCTTTCATCTATTGGTAGGGGTTGTATCTTGGAAACATTCAGTTTTAATGATGCTTTGGAGATTTTTGTTTACTTTGAATTGCATCTTTTCAAAAATGAATATGAAATGTGTTGAACGTGTTTAATCAAAATTTTTAAACATCAGTTTGAAAGTGTTAAGTTTTGAAATGTTTTGAAATTCGTTGACAAGTTACGGACATTAGACACTTAATTTGAGCATTATATGTTTAGTTTACTCTTTACCGTTTTTTAATTTACATTCATAACTAAAAGAGTAGTAGGTAAACAAAGTTAACATTTTGGTTGGAATTGCATGTTCGATACTTAAAGTGTAGAAACCGGGGTCGGTGAGCCAAGCCAAACCCCGATGGCACAGCGGAAGCGGATCGGAGACTTTGTGAGCTTCGTCTTTGTAGAACAAATATAAACACCCGGAAGAACATTACGGACCGGATCTTCTACAATGGGTGTTGTGAGATGTGATGATGATGATGAGGATAAATATAGAAGTAGTGATAAACGAGATAATGTAGAAATAATCATTGATGAAGTTGAACGATTACAAGTTTACCTACACCACTCATGCTATAGGTTCATGAACAAGAGTTCATGAACCCACACAACTTCAAAGTATCATGTCTAAGCTCTCTCACTCATGCATACATACATACTTAGTCTTTCACATGAGAAAGACTATATATACTAACCTAACAATGGCAAACTAGTAAATAACCAACAACTAGTAACTAGTGACAAATACATAATGTTACAATAAATAATAAAGTCACTTTGCCATGTCTTCGGTTAATGAGAGTCTCGAGTCATGAACTTCACCGCATGTTGTGCAAACGGTCAAACGGTAAGTGGTACGTTGAGTTTCATCACACCAAATCTCGAACTCGTCGGTCTCGGGAATTCCCAACAATCTCCCCCTATTTGGTTGATGAACAAGCGGATAAACAACTCAACTCTTGTGACAATCGGTTCTCTTGTATTCTTGCAACTTGACTTCAAGAAAATCTTCATACGGTTTCAAGTCTTTCATTTAACCATTCTCCTTTGTGAAGCTCCCCCTAAGATAAAGAATTGTTCTTCTTCTAGCCCCAAAGCAATAAAAAGGCCCGTTAGGGTGTTTACCACAAATAACATGCACACTATGTTTAAGGATGCCAGCATCATCCTAAGTGTAGTTAAAGGTAAACAAGATAAAGGATCAAGGATAAATTTGAGATTCAATTCCATAATTCAACCGTCTTGTGAATACCAAACCGATGCTTCACTTCAAAGATAGTACCACTTCAAATAAATTACCTCAACAAGTCACAAGCTTCTAACTTTGCCTTTGTTTTTACCATAACGACGATGGCTCAAGGACTCTTCAAAAGCTAGAACTTAATCCAACATTAGCAAACAAATTCTTCAATGTAGATAAACCCAAATTTGTGCACATTCTTCAATAATCAACCCACTTCTAAACACGTCTGCTTATAACGAAGAGAGTCTCAAATAGAAAAATAATTTGTAATCTACAAATGTACCTTAGTTGTACATCAATTTGTCGCATTGGATTTAACGGCTTGCACCCCGTTAGACTTGTAGTAATTTCCACAAACTTTAACAGTAGCTCACTGTTATATTTTCTGCTCCAATATGTCTTCAATTCATGGTCTGGCCCAAAATGCTTTTAATAAAGCAGCAGCCCAGCAGATCAATAAGGAAGACAGGCCCAAATCGGTTGTAATAAAGCTGCAGCCCAACAGAGCACATAAGAAAGGAGCAGGCCCACATCGATTTGTTAATGATGAGGTCCTCCTTTTGTGCCCTAAAATAAGACATGCAGAAGCAACAGCAGTCGCAGCAGCCTCCATCTCCGGCGGCTACCAGAGACATTTTCCGGCGAGCAATACTGAACTGACATCGACATTGGCGACCAGAGACGAGCAAAAGCAAGAACCGGCATCCAAGTAAGTTCCTCTGGAAGTTTCGGGTTAGTCCGGAACTTTTCTGGTTCCTCCGGAAGTTTCACACGAGGTGTTCCTCCGGAACTTTTCAATGTTCCTCGGAGAAAACAGTTTACTCAGGAAGTTTTCGGAGTTCCTCCGGAAATAGTTCGAGTCTCGCTCTTGAAATCCATCAGGTTACTTCGGAACTTCTTTTTACTCCGGAACTAACACACACGAAACGAAGTGATTACCTCGGAACTATTATCAGTTTACTCCGGAGCTTTTTCGATTCCCTCGGAACATGTTAACTTGGGAACTGCTGAGAGTTCAGCCGGAACAAGTGATTCCTTCGGAACCTTTTGAGTTCCTCCGGAACAGATTCTGTTACTTCGGAGCATACGAGTTATCTCGGAAAAACGTTTTTCCGGTGAGCTTTTCCGGTGAGCTTTAGGGTTCGGTCCGAAGCGGGTTCTGTAGGAAGCTTCAAACGATGATCTTCAAGAAAGAAACCTTACGTCAACCCGTCGCCAACCACTCTTCATGAACTGGAAAAACCCATATAATAACCTGTTGCCATCAACATGATACAGACTCGGGAACAGTCATCACCGAACCATAATCTCTGTCACCCTTGTCATGTACCTTGACGGAAACCTGAATCGAACTCGCTGATAAAACCCGGATAGCAACCAATATGATATAACCCATTTTCTCTCAAAAATAAGAACCGTAAAAACCGATAAAACGAGCTGCAGTCTTGTGATTTTTGATCCTTCATCACTTGTTAAAATAAATTAACATAAACACTAATAATAATCAATGAAAAATCTGCTAAATTGATTAAAGGAGGTTGAGTGTTTAGGTGATGAGAGAGAAAAGTAGGGTGGTTGACTAATAGGTGACAAAAGGAGTTGTTACTTTACAAAGTCAGTAAAGTAGTATGGGCTACAACTCTTTTCACTATTCCACCTATGGGTTTTTATTTTTGTTTTCCAATTAATATCAATCAAACAAATGACCAACTAACAATCTTCAATCTTGAAGATCTGGGAAAACACATGAACACTTGGGATGAGTTTGAAGAAACTCAAGAACTCATATTATATTTGTGTGACAATTTCAACACAAAACCCAAAGTTCAAAAATAAAAACATCTCTATTTGTTACAAAAACAAGCAAGATAACACAAAGTTGAAGAAACCAACCAAATTGTTGCGTTTTCTTCGACCATGGCTCTGATACCAATTGTAGAAACCGGGGTCGGTGAGCCAAGCCAAACCCCGATGGCACAGCGGAAGCGGATCGGTGACTTTGTGAGCTTCGTCTTTGTAGAACAAATAAACACCCGGAAGAACATAAGGGACCGGATCTTCAACAATGGTGTTGTGAGATGTGATGATGATGATGAGGATAATATAGAAGTAGTGATAAACGAGATAATGTAGAAATAATCATTGATGAAGTTGAACGATTACAAGTTTACCTACACCACTCATGCTATAGGTTCATGAACAAGAGTTCATGAACCCACACAACTTCAAAGTATCATGTCTAAGCTCTCTCACTCATGCATACATACATACTTAGTCTTTCACATGAGAAAGACTATATATACTAACCTAACAATGGCAAACTAGTAAATAACCAACAACTAGTAACTAGTGACAAATACATAATGTTACAATAAATAATAAAGTCACTTTGCCATGTCTTCGGTTAATGAGAGTCTCGAGTCATGAACTTCACCGCATGTTGTGCAAACGGTCAAACGGTAAGTGGTACGTTGAGTTTCATCACACCAAATCTCGAACTCGTCGGTCTCGGGAATTCCCAACATAAAGTTATATGTTAAAAATTCGCATATTCACCACCCAACTACTTTGAAGTTTTTGTTTGTTAACATTCAACTAAACCCTTTTATGAGATCACATGTGAGAACAAACATGTTAATAAAAGAATATGGGACAAGAGCTGGACGGCATAGTCTCTGACGGCATAGTCTCTGATGCGATCTCGTTTTTGTGTATTTTTTGATGGTTTTAAGTGGTATTCCTCATGTTTTTTTGCTACTAGCTTTTATGTGTACACTAATAAGGTTTCTGGGTGATCTTTCAGGAATTAAGGTCACAACTTTGTGGAATTGTGGTGGTGACACGGATTGATTACCCTGCCTTTTTGTTAAATCAATTTGTGTCTATATCAAATGCTTAAACCAAGGACAACTTTTGTAGGGAGGTAATCAAGTAGCTTAAACTTTCCAAACCTATAACAATTTACCAACTACTTGGTGGGTTATTTGTTGGTAATAAAGAAATTGATGTTTATGTTAATAAATTTGGGTTGTTCCTAATTTTAAAGGGTGGTTGTATGTCATTTTTGATTCTCGGAGGAATTTAAGATATTTTGCTTCTTCTTATGTTTAATTTCAAGGACATTGAAATAATTAAAACCTTGGTGACTTCATGTCGATTATAACAACAAACAACCGTTTCATCAGAGAATAATAGCCTGTCAAATATGCAATTTATCCCTTACCATCTTTACTTAGCTTAAACCGTAACAAATAACTATAACCTACTTATGATGCAAGGTGATGCAATTCAATGATTATTTCACTCTGTAAAAGATCGTAGAATGCAAATATACCATGGCTCTTCCAAAAGTAACATATACCAACTCCCACAAAACGAAAGCCTAACATATTTAATCAAAACACAAAGTAGAAGCTAAACCATCCGGAATCCACAGCCACAAACCATGATCAAAGGCGGACCTAGGGTGGTTCAAGGGGTGGCACGTGCCACCCCTTAAACTTGTACGCGCAGTGGAAAATTTTGGGATTTTTTAGATTTTATCACCATGTGCTACCCCTAAAAGTTTTTTTTATGCGTTTCTAGTTCCGCCCCTGAACCAATGATCTCTAGCCCAATTGGTTAGAGGGAGGTACCCAAGACATTATAAATGGGAGGTCTTGTGTTTAAGTCCCACTTGTAACAAAAAATAAATAAATGAGGGTTACAGGTTGGGCCAGGGGGTTTTCTCACCAGTGGTGAGTTTCCTCCTGATGGGGGTTGGAGATGATCGGGTGGTGGGTAATGCCCCCGTCAGTGATCCAAATTTGCCGTTAAAAAAAAAAAAAAGTTCCGCCCCTGACCATAATTTTTTTTTATGTGTTTCTAGTTCCGCCCCTGACCATGATCATATAACTGACCTAAAAAGTGATGTGTTCAATTCAATTTTCAAAACATGTGTTTCCTTTTACTTTAAAAATTAATTGTTTGTTTAATTTTCATAATTCAATGAAATTTTACCATAGTAGTTTATTATTGTCTTGGTGTTAGTATTTTCTAAATCCTAGACGTGCGACGCACGGATCCAAAATATAGGTATATAGTATATACAAGTGGGTCAACCCGCGCTTCGCCGCGGAGTTGACCCATTTTCTTAGCTAAATAAGTTAATGCTACGAAGAGGCTAACCTATTGTAACCCATCGCATCCTCAAAATGTTACAACCTGCCATTCAAGAATTGCAACTCCTCTTAAAGAGACCTGTTTTATAGACCTTGTTTTCTCATTTTAAGCTTGCATTGATCCTTTTCTAAGGTCTTTCAGTTACCAAAACAGGAGCATGTCAAAGCACCTTATGTTTATGTTGATAGTTGTGTTTTGGTACATGTTTATGTATGTGTTTTAGTAAATAAAAAAATAAAAGATGTTTCCATATAATTTAGATCTTACTGTTGTTATATGTTTAATCCAAATGGAAAATACACAAATATAATCATATAAGGTAATCAAGTTGCAGCTGGAAACCTGGAAACATAAGCATTGGCAATAGAAAATGCATTGAAAATTAACCAAAATGTCATAGCATCAGAAGCAATAAACTCCAATATATATTTTTTGACCTCCAAGCACCACAATTCTTTCCTACTCTCTAGGTACCACAATTATATCCTACCCAAAGCTGCAAATATACAGCAAAAACTCAACCAACATGAGTGAGAGAAGGGCAGTAGTAATTGATTGCACGTTTGACTCAACTAAAAGTCAAAAGAGACCATTATCTTTAGCAATCCCAAACTGATCCAAAAGGAATTTTATACAATTCCAAACAGGAAACTGAGATGCAATAAAGTAATTTCATAACATCCTTAATAGTTTTAAAGGTGGACTCTGGGTGAAAAGTTTGAAGGCAATTATATAAACCAACCATTTCATAAAAACTGGAACAATACATATGCTGCAATTTTATAAGCCATCATAAGGCTTAACTGCCTGGATCCCATACATATAATATTTGTACATATATTTGTAGAATACATTCTAAAGATGCCATTATAAATAGTAAATGCTCATACATATAATACTTGAGCATACCTTCTAGTAATGAACAAAAGTGAACTTACTGATTTTACAAAACACAATATCTTGAGCATGGCATCTTTCCAAAAGACCATCTTCTAGCAGATAGCAAATCATCGATCATATCACATCCTTGCCTTTAAATTTCTTTGCAGCCTCATCTGCATTTTCTATTTATACGTTCACTGTCAATTTAGGATCAATCTAATAGGCATATAATATGAAACAATATTCAAACAGATCTACCTAGTTGGGCAAGTAGTTTTCTTTTTGCACTTTGCTGTCCAGTTTCTACATGTGAGCAGCAGCAGTTCACAGCAGGAGAACACCTACAATGACATATATATTTTTCATACACATTAGTTTTGATATATGGACTAACATTTTAACTCAGTTACAATTATGTACACTTGGATATAGTACCTCTGAAATTAAGCTTATTTAGTTTAAACGTCTTCTTTCATCCAAATATTTTTTATCAGCATTATACAATCAGAATAAAAAGTTGTAACCTAGGCAAATTTTAGTTGTGCAACAATAGGTGGTACATAGTGCATAGAGGGCTGTACCATGGATGTTTTAGAGGGTTGTACTCTTTGTTTTGGAGGTTTTACAATTAGTTGTATTATATATATATAGGGGGATTAGTTAATGGGTTAACAAAAGTTCCATAAAAAATAACTAAGCAAGCTGAATTCTGCTCCATACCAGAAGTGAAACGAAATTATATGTTGCGATGAAGATTCACGGGTTTCTTTAATTGTTGACCATCCATACTTTTTGACTTTTAAAATCTGGCTAATTTGACCTCAAAATTCAAACAGAGTTTTATGTGTTTAATAATAGAAATTAGATGTATATAAATCTATATATATGTGACAAAATTGTCTATAAAACATAATTATGTTGTTTGACCTTAAAAATATGCCTAGTTTGTCCTCAAAAATCTGCCAAGTTTGATTTTTTCCTTTCATTAATCTTAATTCATACGTAGTCCATATTGATAGCCCATACACCACATACAATGATAAGACACATACGTAGTCCATAAAAAAAAAGGGGACACTAAAGAGGCAACTGAAGACAATACCTGCACTTGAAAACACAATGAACACAACATAAACCTCCCAGACCTGCAATCAAAAAAGAAAAAAAAAACACTCATCTTATCTATGAACTACTTCCGATTTCTTTTTTACTTGCCTCTTAATTACATAAAATGCTCTTTATATATAGCAACAACATAGTAAGCAAGGTACCTGTAGGACGAAAACGAAAGAAGGACCCAACAAAACCTGCAAACAAACACAGATTAGTCACCTAAGCATTTCCACAAACAGTTTACATGCGCACAAAATGAACCACCAAACCAACAATAGGAAACAAACGAAACAAAAAACACAAAAAAAGAATCAACCAAGACACCCCTTTCCTTGTCCCTTTTCCCTTCTCTCGATCATGCTCCCAACCGCCACCATCAAACCCCATACTCAATCTCATTATAAAAGAGATCTAAGCAATGCTCCTAAAGATCTAGTTGGTAGAAGAAATACTAAATACACATCTTCTAATGTATAATACACAAATGATGTTGTGTGAAAGTCGATTTTAACTTTAACTGGTAATCACGAAATGAAGTTTCAATAGTCAGCTTTGCAAATCTAGTATGTTTTTATTATTTAAAAGTTTAAAACACTCCTATTTAATGATCATTCATGTCATGACAAAAATTTTGAAAATTCAAATTTAAACACCCTGTGTGACTTAATATCTATTGCAAATTATATTTCACTCTTCATTAGTAGCAAACTTTTTCATCTTTGGTAAAGGTGAGTGGACACAGATTTAACCATTACGACACAACATAAATAAACTATATACTTATGATTAAAAATAGAACAACTCATCATCATTGTGCAATTAAACAAATGAAGTAAGAAATGATGACACCCTTCCAAAGTAACAATTGATAATCTTATAGCTACTACGACCTTTGATCATTCCTTCATAACACCCTTTCAAACAGCCACATGAAATGAAGGCTCAGACTCGAACTGAAGTCGAAAACGATTTAGAGTTCAAATTCGGGATTGGCTCACCTTTGTGACGATTGCTTCGCTTGGTGAATGGTTCTTCTCGGCAATCGTTGATCGTTTGGCGATCTCATCTTCAATTCAAACGATTCAAACAATCAGTGAAGATCCAAACAGTAAAACAAAGTAAACCAAAAACAAAACCTCAAACTTCTAAACTACATCACATGGATTCAGATCCCAAAACAAATCTCGAGTTCAAATAGATGCAATTTAAACATGTGTGTAGATGATTAACCTATATCGGTGAAAGAATCAGATTTCTTGATGTCTGTGAAGACTTTCTCGGCTTTAGCGGCGGCGGAATGGAAGGTCGTCCTTGCTTTAGACACGAATCCAGTTCAGTTTGTTTACCGGAGATCAACTACAGAAAGATTAAGTGTTAATAGTTGTACAAATGGCTTTAGTACTTGTATATTCATCGGAAACGGAGCAACCACCAAACACCACCTTCGCTTAGACGCCATAGGCGGAGCAACGGCTGGAACCAAACGCCACCGCCGCTTCGACGCCATAGGCGGAGCAACGGATGCAACCAAGCACCGCCGCCGCTTCGACGCCATAGGCGGAGCAACGACTGCAATAAAACACCGCCGCCGCTTCGACGCCAAAGACGGAGCAACGGATGCAACAAAATCAGAGGAAGCGTGATCAGTCAACAATTTGGCAATCCGATCATCTACAACAGAAACCCTAAGTATAAATTAGCGACACTAAAGAACCAAAGGGAGAAGAACGATACCTAAAAGGAAAGGACGCGAAAGAGCCTGAAATAGTGCTTCGATTCATGCCAGAGAAATCTCTTCTCCCAACTGTATGTAATACTCCGGCGAGGACGTCAAACAGGGAGAGAGCGTGTGTGTAAAAAGAGGCGCACCAAATTTGCCCTAATTCTTAACGCAAACCTATTTATAGGATCCATGTAATATGGATAGTCCAGTCAGACCCGCCTTTTACAACCCAAAAATAGCTGACTTCAACATGCATCATGGAGTTGTAAACATGGTTTTAAAATCTGTACCAAGTGTGCATCATTGAGTTGTACAACATGTTTTAAAAACTGTACCATAAGTTGTATTTATGTTAATATAGGGTAATATTCAGGAACATAGGAAAGTTTAGGTTTACTTGTTTCCTTTTTATGTATAATAAATTTTGGTATTTAAAAGTGACTAGGTGATATGTATAATTAGTTTTTGATTTGAGAGTTATCATCAAGTATTGTAAGGCTCATGAGCCGGCTTTCAGCTGGAATAATCCATTTTGAAGGCTTTGTCTAAACTTATGATTATTAAGAATCACTATATCATTATTTATTATTTATGACGAGAGTTTAACTCCCAAGTCTCAACCTCTTAATAATGAACACCGTACAACTATTTAATCTAATATATAATCTAATATATACCCTTATCATCGTCATCAACTCATAATTCATCAGTGGATTTTTATATTTGAACAACGTATGACATGATTCTTCTGACTTGGGAATCAAATTAATCAAAGGGATTATGTTTCTTTTGATGTTGAAGTTTTTTATATGTGAAGTGTGAGTCACTATTCTTTGATTTTTTATACCTGAATTCTATAATTAATTTTTAAAATATTGGGTTTTTTTTTTCTTTTTTCTTTCGAATAGTATACATGGCTACATAAATGTAAACATAACATGTTATTGACAAACTTTTTATTCTGTACAAATATGAATTTCCACGGGAAAGATTCCCACTTATAGCTTAATTTACAAATGCAACTTGTTCTTCTCACTTTATAGAAATTTATATAATTTAATTTAATTATTTAAATTTAATATTCAAATATTTTGTTATGTACCACACACAATTATATAAAATGATACACTCTTACAAAAATTGTTATATAGAATATATTTTAACATGTCGGATGAGATCCAAGTCTCGTAAAAATTAGAATACTTAGACCGTTCCTAGTGGACATGAAATATAAAAAATGGCGCCATATAGCGCCCCAGAAGCGCTATGGGTGAAAAATTAGCGATCTGTGTTATAAGCATAACGCTCTTCATTTTGATTCTTCCAAAAAATATAGCCGTTGAACGGCATTGTTGACTGAATTTTTTATTGAACGCGATCATGGTGCAACCAACACTCAGTTGATGAACGATTATTTTGTCGACCATCCAACCTACCCCGACCTTAAGATGTTCTTGACTCGTTTTCGGATGACTAAACGTATGTTTTTACGTATAGCTCATGATTTGGAAGACAAATATCCCTACTTTCAACAAAGATATGACAGACGAGGAAAGCTTGGATTTACCTCATTCAAAAGTGTATATCGGCGTTACGCTTTTTGGCATACGGCAACACGACAGACATCAATGACGAGTCTTTAAAAATGGCCGAGAAGACGTCGAGAGACACTTTGGAGCATTTCTCTAGAGGTATATATTATTTATACTTAAATCTTATTTATTTAACTGTTACTATATATTATTTAAATGTTATTATATATGTTATTTATTTACAAAGAAATCGATGAACTAGAGCACCCTATTTACGAAAGCCAATGTGGAATGATCTTCAAAATATATATGAGCGGTATGAGCAAGTACATGGTCTACCAGGCTTGATTCGTAGCATAGATTGCATGCATTGGCATTAGGATAACTGTCCTACCGCATGAAGAGGTTAACACACACGGGGTGATCAAAAGGGCCGACAATCATTCTCCAAGCTGTTTGTTCAAGTGATCAATGGATCTGGCATGCTCACTTTGTTGTAGCCGGATCCAAAAATGACATCAGTGTTTTGGAGAGATCATCCGTCATTGAGGATTACGTATCGGGAACGGGTACCAAGGCTTCATTAGATGCAAATGGAATCTACTACCCACATGGATATCTTTTGGGTGATGGCATATATCCAGATCATCCGTCATTGAGGATTACGTATCAGGAACGTGAATTTAATTGTGTGATCATAGCATGTTTATACTTTATTTCAGTGGATTCAATGCAATAAATATGCTGGTGAATTAATAAAAAGGAAAAGCGTAGAAAACCGTGAAAAAAATGTGAAAAATGGACAAAATGGGTTGCGGTCAATGAAAGAGAACCGGGGAAGCTGACCAGG
>JBCNJP010000013.1:23174530-23251216 GCA_039602395.1 Deinandra increscens subsp. villosa | reverse complement strand
GGTGTCTTTACAAGTATCCAAAAGCTTCAAAGTTTTTCAAAGAAAATGATACAGAGAGCAGTCAGAGTTCATGAAGTTTGAAGTTCAACAATCAAGTTCTTCACAGTTAGGGGTTTTTCAAATTTTAACCTCTAATTGTTTTGGAGATTCAAGACAGTTACCGAAGATACAGTAAGAACCAGTTCTTTCAAGAAGCAAGTCAATGAGAGTCCTCCATTTCATTGCTTGTTCATTTCAAGAAGTTCAAGCTGATGCTGATCAAGAGGAAGTCCCAAGTGCCCGTCATGAAACCCTTTGAAGATTTCTGTGGAAAGAATCTTCATCAGCATCTATGCCAGCCAGTCAAGAAGAAGAAGTTCAAAGATCGAAGACATTTAATATCACAAGCCTAGGGGAAGATTGTAGAGGCTAGATTATGAGGCTTGTAATATTAAATAAGTTGGGCTGGGCTTAGAGGGTTAAATTAGGATCATAGGCTAGTTTGATTATTGTATTTAGGCTAGTTTATGATTGGGCTTGGGTTTACTATTGGGTTTATGATCAAGAAGAGGCCCAATAGTAAACCCATTAGGGATCCTATATAAACCCCTTGTGACCTCCTCATTTGAGGATGCGAGTTTATGATCCAAGGAGGGAGGCCATAGGTGTTCACGATCGTAAACAGAGATAGAGAGAGTTTACGATTTTCTTATCTTGTACCCGACAAGTTTTCTTGTGTGCAAAGATCAAGCTTTTATCGTTTAATCATCGTATTCTTGTGTTTCTTCTCTTTCTTCTTGAATCAATCATAAACGAGGATTCCGCACTCGTTTGTGATAGAAATATCGTGTGTTGTTAGTTTTTCAGGACCTACAATTGGAATCCACAAATCGATATCATTCATGCTTATGTAAGCAGAAAATCGTTGCTTCCAATTCTGATAATCTTCCAACTTCAATAACTTGGGAACTTTCTGACTTGTTCCAATTTCGTTATCAAAGTTCATCGTTGTCTGCATTGTATTTTGCATAGCGGCAAAAGCTTGAAATTCCGACATTGTCGAAAAATTGAAATTCTGATCGTCTGAACCTTATCCGAACCTAAACCTGTGATCCGAACTCTTTCCGAACCTCAAACTGTACTCCGAACTTCAAACGAATCTAGTTGTGCCGAACTATCACCGAACTTGTACCGAACCTCCCCCGAACTCTGTCCGAACTCAAAATACCCCGAACCTTATACGAACCTCGACCAAAACAAAGAAATATCCGAAATTTGACCGAACTTAGACCAAAATTGAAACGAACTCCTCCGAACCTCGTCCGAACTAGGACTTCGGAGCAGTTAGTCCGAACTTGAACAGTAACAGTCAAACTTCACCATTTTCGTTCAAAAAAAAATTTGATTTTCGACAGAATTTGACGAAATTTGCAGCAGTAGATCAGGAAAAATGATGAAGAATGATTTAGGAGCAAAATTTTCAGAAAAGATCTTGATCGAAATGATCAAAAATTTGCAAAAACACTCAAAAATCACTCGAAAATACTCATTTCGTGTCAAAACTCCGAGAATAACAACCACAAATCAGTAGAATGAACCAGAAAGCTCTGATACCACTTGAAAAGTCGTGAGCGTTGGATCGTCTACTCAATCTAGCTATAACAGATATGAAACAAGTAATTAACCGATTGTTTTATTGATCAAAGAACAATTACAATCAGTAACACTTAGATACAGACACAGAGAACACCTTGGTAAACACACACTTAAGATTCACTCTTCTACACCCTCGTCTCTCAAAACAAAGACCAAACAACCTATTTATAGCTGCTGGCCGAACCCTGTCCGAACTCCAGGTTCGGCAGGTCCGTACTCCTGGTTCGGACCAGGTTCGGCTGGCAGTAAACCTAGCCTTGAACTTGGTTCTTGAATCTTGATTGAATTTTACATGATAGTGCTTTGTTCCTCTATATGTTTTATATGTGGTTGTGATGAAATCTTTCTGAGCCTCTTATCATATGTTGCTATAATGTTGGCTGGATTAAAGTTTAATGGATTTTACTTGATGATTTACTCTATTGAATTTTGGTATGGGCATCTAGAGGTTTATTGTACAATGTTTTAATGTGATTGTAAGTTTACGTTTGGACAGACCTAAAGGCTAAAATTGAGGTATATGTTGGATCCCGTGAAGGGCTCTTGTAACAATGTTGGCACAATTTGATTTAAACAAGATAAACAAGTTGCGGAAAGTAAATCAAATTGAAAGACATCAATTCATAAAAGGGTTATTCTGTATATCTCAAATGTAGATAATGGTTTACACGAGTTTATAGTATAACTATGTATCAACATAAATAACTTTTCTATGGGAGTGATGTTGTAATTGCTTTGAGAAGATATTGAATTGTATGCTTGATGTCTTACCTTGTTTGGTAAAGTCAGCTTGCTATTTATAGAAAAATGTAGCAAGTTGTATTTGGATAAGGTGGTTAAGGACGGTTGATGTTGGAGTGTGTTGAAGTATATAGAGATAAATTGAAGATATTCAATTTATCTCTTTTTCAACTGTCTTCAATTGTCTTCGTGATTAATGCCAAGTTGGCATTCATTTTGCTTGTTCTTCACACAAAGGTAGAATCTGTTCTTCTTGTAATCTTTATCTTCTGATAGTCCAGGACTCCTTCAGGACTCTTCTTTAATAACTTCAGATGCTTCCCATTAGAAGCCTTCTACAGAAATGAGGATTTCTATGGAATTTAGTGTATACAGAGCTACTTCGGAATTTCCAGAGTAGTTCTGTATGAATACAGAAATTCTGCAGAAATCTGTAATTCATACGGACTTTCGTATCCTTTCTCTTTTAAGGATGTATCCTATCTTTTCTTCTAATACTTGACTATTTTGTGTTACAATTACATTGTGTTCTAACAATCTCCCCCTATGTATTTGAAGAAAATAAACAAAAAGATAAAGTAATATAAAATGCAAATTTTTTAAAGAAACAGGATGCATGGAGCTGTGAATAATTTTTAGGAAAGAAATCTGGTTACAGAGTCTTCTTTTACACAGAATTTCTTGGGAAGAGGACTCCAACAGGCTCTGTGCAGTTCCTTTTGTAGCATTCTGTGTTGCTTTAGATCTTCTATTGTTTTGATCATAAGTTCCCTTCTTCTTGCAGTCTCAGGCTCAGTCTCTCTGTTTTCATTTAGTAGGAATGAGGTGAATCTTAGAGATGTATCGGAGTAAGCATGGCACTGGCTGATTATGAAGAACCTCTTCTATTTATTATGATTTCTGAAGCAGATCCCTATTTCGACAGTGCTTGGAATTATTTTGGATCCTGTCCACTTTAATTCAGAGGGAAGCTCTTCATTTGCAGTCAGCTGAATGGCAAGTTTCTTCAGATTTGTGTGTATGGCCAGTTCATAGTCAATCAGAGCAAACCTGTTATATATCTTCTTTCTCGCTTCTCTGAGTCGATGTATTGCTCTTCTGTTCTTGAGACTTGTTGAACCATTTGCTATACAGCTTTTGATGAGGGACAAGATGTGCATTTCACTAAGTTGATCAAGATCTGCATCAGTGAATGTATAAGGTTGACGACTGTTCACAGTGGTAGTGATTCTGTAGGAGTTGAAGTAGTGAGTGAAAGGACTTCCCTTTTATAGTCTTTCTTTGACTTCATCAAGCTGCAGGATGGTGGCATCTGGGTGTATCCAGTTTCTTTCAAATGGCACGTTGTTGATTTTCTCCTCAAAGATCTTTTTGCTCATTGGACTCATTTGAGAAGGTTGTTCGGTTTCTTGAAGGAATATGTCTTCACATCTTCTCTTTTCATGCCATAGTTCCTCCTCAATCCGTTTTTCTTCTTCGTAGTTATCTTTAAATAAAGACTGAGAGGCTATTGAGATCTCAGGAGCATTGAGGTCTCCCCCTGGATTTGTGGTTTTCTCCTTGCCTTTTTCATATTCCTTGGTGGGTTTTGAGGTACCTGCAGTTTGAGTTTTGATGAAGTACCTGATGAGGGTGGAACCACTGGCCGACTGGACTTCTATGCAGGTGGTCTTGGTGGTGGTGGTGGTGGTGGTGGTGGCATCGAGTGATCAGGAGCTAGATTGGGCTTGCATTGATCATGTTTGTTTCTTTTGGGAGAGGACTCGATTTCATCAGGAGCTGTCTTTCGCTTTGAGCTGGGAGGAGAGTCATCAAGATTGATGACCGGAGGAGCTGTGGTCTCCTTTTTTGAAGACTTCTTAAGTGGATTGGCTCCTATTACTTGCTTGGATAGATTATTCATTCTTTTCTCAAGGAGCATCTGATCTGAATTTATCTTTATCAGATTTGAGCTTTCTTCTTTTATTTCCTTGTGTAGAAGGTTGAATTCTCCTTTGATCTTATTCAGCAACTCTTCTCCTTTGGCTTCATAGAATTGTAGTGCCTTTTGAGCCATCTTATTCAGTTCCTTGATCTGATTTTGTAGTGATTATTGGTTTCCTCCTTTTAGTTGCCACTTCTTTTCTTGTAAGGCTCTCAGCTGGTCAGAAATCTGATTGAATTGTTGCTTGCTGGTTTTCTTCATCACTTTCAACTCTTCTTGTAGTTCAGCTATTTTCTGACTGTTGCTTTCTGTCTATTTTGATAATTCTTCTATTTGTACAGAACTACTGCATAAATTCTAATGTAGTTCTGTACTTTGTTGTTTTTTCTCATTCATGAAGTCATTGAACAAATCAGAGAGAGATTTGGAAAAATTCTCGGAGTCAGATTTTGATGCAGCTTCGGGGGGGTAATATACCAGAGGACAAAACATGTCTTTGTGAGGATGTCTCTTGTGAGCTGACATTGAACACATCAATGTTGCTCGTTTCCAAGTTTCCTTGACTTCTAGAGTCTCCACTTGTTGTTACATCATCTTCACTGACTAAGTCAGAGAAGATATTGTAATGTGTGGCTATGATGAGAATGTCAAGGTGGGGTGAGTTGGTTGTTTGGGCTTGAAATTGGACAAAGGCTTCTTTGAGGGATATTTGTGGTGATGAATGTTGGCTTTTGTTTGATTTGGAGAGTTTTGGTTTTCTGGAGAGTATTGGGCTGAGAATGTTGGCTCATGTTGTAACACCCCAACCCGGTATTAAGGTTGACGTGTCACTATTACAGAGTCAGAGACAAAAAGACATTTTATATAATATCCGAAGGAGTTTACAAAATAACAGATCTTATACAGAAAGGTGTTGGGTTACGACAGTGGCATTCGGGTCTCGGTAATAGCAATCTTTTTTTATATTATATGAAAATAATTATTTACAATAAATAATTATTTAATCAATTACCGAAGTAATTTAAATCAGATAATTAAATTAACAATTAATTTAACAGGCAGCGGAAAACGTTCTAATTTACTAACACGAAAAACCAGATAATTAGCGTAAGCCAAAACAACAGGATTCGACAATCACCATACGCGCAAACACCAAAAACGCATTTATATAAAAACGCGACATTTCATAAAATAAATAAACAATAAATCTAAACTAATAACAACTTTAGATATACCTGAGCGGTGATTCAAACAGACGTTCGAGACACCAGAAGTCAACGGGTGACGCTAGGGTTTCGCAGAATGTGATTCGTCTAACGAATCTGATTTTCCTCGCGGATACGGATTTACTACGCGATGAATCGGGCACCGAGAAAATCTCGTACGTCGGATCGGGCGCGAACTAGGGTTTGCGGACGACGACGGAACACGCGGGAGACGCGGTTCGCGGTTAGGGTTTGTCGGTGGTGAGACCGGCGACGGCGAGGAGTGGCGGCGGCCGACTCGGGCGGCGGCGGCGAGCGACGGTGACGGCGGTGGTGTGCGGCGTTCGGCTGCGGCTGGGCTGCAGACGGCGGCGGCTCGGCTTCTCCGGGCTGCTGCGGCGGCGGCTTGGTCGCGGCCTGCTGCGGCGGCTCGGTGGCAGACGGCTGCGGCGGCGGCGAGGAAGGAGGGCGCGCGGCGGCGGCTCGGTGAGCAGCGGTCGGCGGCGGGACGATGGGGCAGCGACGGTGATCTAGGATTAGGGTTCTCGTGATAGGATCGTCGGAGAACAAGGGAGGCGGCGGCGGCGGGGTTGCCGTCGGCGTCGGAATCGTGAGAGGGAGGAGAAGGGAGGGGCCGAAAATCTCACTTTTTGGATTAGGGTTTCGCCTCCCTTAATCAGTTATATTTATAACTGATTTAGTTTCCGTTTAGCCCCTTGATTTTACCTAATCCTTAATCGAACCTTTTTTTAATTTCCGAAATTAACCACTTAACTCTTTAAATGTTTGTCGCTTGCCGAATATTAGTCAAACTAATAATTTATCGATCTTCGTCCATGCCGTAAATAATATTTAACGTCTTTTGTCGCTTTATTAATCTTAATGATTAATGGTAATTAACTAATTAATTATTTATCTATTAAACGATTTAATAAACAAATAATTAATTCTTCTGCGAATTTGCCGGTTATAAAAGTAAGCGGACTTTAAAAAAAAACCCGTTGCCTCCGGTGTAACTCTTACGGGTCTTGACCGGGTCGGGTACTTGATTAAGTCGAGTCTGGACACCTAAATCCAACAGTCTCCCACTTGGACTGAGCGCGACTATAAATCAAGAAACAGTCAGAGGTGCTCTAGCTACACGTGGCTGTCCCAACCAGTCATGACTCTTCAAGTCAAAACAACCAAGGTATATCAGTAAACTTGTGATATAGTTTAGACTTATGGTATTTGTAAAGTCATCAGATCCTTTCTGTATGAGACATCAATCGAACTAGAGACATGGATTTATTCATTCTCTATCATGTTCGATCATTTGTATTTCTCGTTGTTCTGTTCGAAGTGGTCCAATCAAACACACAGTAAGTTTGGGTAAGGCCTTACACTTAACACTTGGAACTAACGAGAGGGCCCACGATGTCAAGCTGTTGCAATATTAATGCAAGAGCACAGGATCCCATATTGACTACATACAGCTCCCACTAAGCTTCAGATCCGTTCCCAAAAGTAACCGTTATGGCTAGCAGTTACGCGATAGCGTTAAGCTACAGTCAAAGAACGTTCTTTAGCAGACGGGAGGTCGCTCATGTATCTCAGGTCGAAGGATACCGTTGAGTATACCATCAATCAGAATTGTCTTATGATTAAATCCATGAAGACATTCTGATGCGAGTTACGTCCTGACGTCATTCTCCAATGAGGCCTTGTGAATCTGGAAGTCAACACCATGAGTCCAGAGTCAGAATAGTCTTGCTTCAGGCGTTGCTCCCGCAATGTCTGACCGACTACGGACCTTTAGAATATTGACGAAATATTCATGGATAACAAAAACGTATAAAATTCGAACGCGTTATGCAGAATTCAAAGTCCCGTCTAACAGCTTAGAGGAGATCGAATGATATGGTGCAAACGATAGTGTTCGACATCCAACACTAAAATCGAACATCGATATGATGCAGAATTCATGCACTATCCAATAGTGTTATTTCACTGATCTGACCTGATCATTGAAAACTATAAACTTGCAATCATTTCCTCGAGTTTCGTTTTTAGGATTGCCAATATCTGTTGTTTCTTAAAATTCAGTGTTTATCTTGAACAGTGAGTCTTCTTAAGTGAATTGAACTTGTGATAATGTATTGCCCTTGGTAAGCCCATGTACGACTGTGTTATCACTTGAGCATGTTAACCGACTATTTACAGAGTCGAATTAACTCTTTGAATGTCTTACGGCATTCTTAGTTCAGATTCAATTAAGGTGGCTATCAATGTTCAACGAGCATAATAGGTACTCGGTTAATGAACATATATTCCTTTTCATCAGTGTTTAGTAGTGATGATGTGATTTTCCATCTATGGTCATGGCGTAACACTTTACGGCAGCATTCCATGCAATATCCAAGTATTGATTTATTTTCGGATCACATTTAGTATGATTCGAATCGTTTCAAGAGATTGATCGTATTAATGGTTGCTCAGGCATTTGATGATCAATACTTAATTTAATCTTGAAACTTATCATTAATTGAGGTGTCAATTAAAATTTTACTCCTGTAAATTTAAATGATCTTTAGATCGGCACTTGATCGTTATTCCGGTAAGGATCAGTGGCGATGCTCCCACTTGCTTGAGGCAGATTGACATTCCCTTTCATCATTCTTCTTTCAAACCGTTTGGATATCAAATTTGCATGAAGAAAACGTGATAGCTAAATTTCGTTTCCAAGAACGAAAATGTTCGACTCCGTAATATATGGTACGGAAATCGAATGCTTAATATCCAGATGTTATGACTTACTAATAAGTTCAAAGATGATTGTCAAAGTCCTTTCAGAGTTTGATAGTATGAAAATGCATTCGTCTATGATCGTTTGTAAGTATCTCGTGGTGGTCGAGATGATGATTTATTCTATCGGATTCTCGGGTCCGATGTTAGAGGATGTTTCCTTTATTCGGGTAAGGTTAACATACAAACTCTAATTAGAACGTCATTATGTTTCGTTAAGCAGCAATCCACTGTTGGTGAAACATTGTTGGTCTGCTCGTCTCGTTTAGATGCGAGAGTTGCATTACATGATCCAGCGACCTATAAAAATCACCTTTCTCTAGATATATTTAAAGATCTAGGTTTGGACATGTAATTATTAAATTCCATCTTCGCAAGATACAGGTCTTGGGATTGGAAGTTAGTTATGCAAGTGATGTGTGAAGGGGCGTTATGGTTACAGAAAGTCAAGGGCTTTTGTTGTGGCAAGTCATCAGTCTTGTGTTTATTGGTTTCTAGATGAAACGGTGAATCGTTGTACTAAACCTTTTAGTGCATGTCGGATTCAAAACACACGTGAGTACAACAAGTGTAGTCTAAGACTTCCAAGATGTGTGTAGGTATGCACATTTATTTGTAATGGTAATGTGCACCAGAATTGGTGTGACCATTCTACAACGTTATAATCATCACGTGATTACTCCTGTAGTAATTCGGCTGGTGAATCGAACTTATATGAGCAAACGTCCACTTAAAGCAGAGGATTGATATGTTCATATGGTTGTAGATTGAAAAGTCGATCTTCAATCGGTTCGACTTGATTTAATATTCTTGACGTCGGATGGTTCAAAGTCATAGGACTTTATGAACTACCGTTATGTCGTGCGTTGTCTCATAACAATTACGATATACGCTTAAGGCATTATAGCTTTGATGGGCTTTGATAACTAAAAGGGTATCATGTCGCATTTAAGCTAACCTTGATCAAATCAAGTGCACCAGGCTAAAAGGTATGTTGTTATGGGATTTTGAATTTTTAATCTAACAAAAGGTTGAATCAAATTCAAAGTAGATTAAAACCAATCATGTATGTTTCGAAAATCAACCATTGTCAAAACATGTCATAATCAAAATCCAAAGGAAGCAATTTGTTCATCCTGGAAAACAGCCAGGGAAAACCAAACAAAATAAGTTGTTTTAAAATTACCAAGAATTGTTTTAAACCGAAAACTCAGGACACGAGCTTTATTTAGGTGCGATAAACGCAGGGTAGCTCAGTGTCGTCTTGGATTGCTTCCTTTCAGCTTCATGCACCTACAAAATGTAAAGTATGTCAAACATATATTTTGTAGGAATAAGTGAAGCATCATACAACATGAACTTATGTGTATACCTGAGGAATTACCCGGCTGGGCTTTTCCGCTTTTCACCTTGGCAAGATACTCTGGGCAGTTCCTTTTCCAGTGCCCCATCTTGTGGCATTCAAAACACTTGCGCTGTTCAGGCGGCGGTGCTTTGGTTGCCTTAGGCTTGTCCTTTTGGGAGCTTCCAGACCCTCTGGTAACAGCTGCCTTGCCTTTCTTCTTGTTCCCACGCCTACCCTTCGTTACCTCGGGATTCTTGACGCCTCCTGATCGGATCGTTAGTACATCGGGTGCCTTGCCGTTAACAAATTTAACTTCAGTGCTCTAAAGCATATCGTGAAGTTCAGTCACTGTCTTTACCATGCTATGCATGTTAAAGTTTACCCGGAAAGGGGTGAAGGCACTAGATAGAGAGTGAAGAATCAGGTCGGTCGCCATTTCGGCGGGGGATGACGTAATTCAGTTTTGCTAAGCGGTCGATGTAACTCTTCATCTTCAGGATATGAGGGCTGACGGGAGCGCCTTCGGCCATGCGACAACTAATGAGTGTCACAACGGTGTCATAGCGCTCTTGTCGGGCCGGAGTTTCAAACATGCCCCTTAGATCACCGATCATCTAAAAAGCCGGCGACGGCGAGGAGTGGCGGCGGCCGACTCGGGCGGCGGCGACGAGCGACGGTGACGGCGGTGGTGTGCGGCGTTCGGCTGCGGCTGGGCTGCAGACGGCGGCGGCTCGGCTTCTCCGGGCTGCTGCGGCGGCGGCTTGGTCGCGGCCTGCTGTGGCGGCTCGGTGGCAGACGACTGTGGCGGCGGCAGCGAGAGAGGAGGGCGCGCGCCGGCGGCTCGGTGAGCAGCGGTCAGCGGCGGGACGATGGGGCAGCGACGATGATATAGGATTAGGGTTCTCGTGATCGGATCGTCGGAGAACAAGGGAGGCGGCGGCGGCGGGGTTGCCGTCGGCGTCGGAATCGTGAGAGGGAGGAGAAGGGAGGGGCCGAAAATCTCACTTTTTGGATTAGGGTTTCGTCTCCCTTAATCAGTTATATCTATAACTGATTTAGTTTCCGTTTAGCCCCTTGATTTTACCTAATCCTTAATCGAACCTTTTTTTAATTTCCGAAATTAACATTTAACTCTTTAAATGTTTGTCGCTTGCCGAATATTAGTCAAACTAATAATTTATCGATCTTCGTCCATGACGTAAATAATATTTAACGTCTTTTGTCGCTTAATTAATCTTAATGATTAATGGTAATTAACTAATTAATTATTTATCTATTAAACCATTTAATAAATTAACTAATTAATTATTTATTTATTAAACCATTTAATAAACAAATAATTAATTCTTCTGCGAATTTGCCGGTTATAAAAGTAAGCGGACTTTATAAAACCCGTTGCCTCCGGTGTAACTCTTACGGGTCTTGACCGGGTCGGGTACTTGATTTAGTCGGGTCTGGACACCTAATCCAACAAAAGGTTCATTATCGTACATTACTATTTAAGAACTATTTCACAAGCTAAGTTGACTTTTACTCTCTTCGCACATTCCCCTTTTAGCCCTGGAAACCTGTTGCACATAAAAGAAATGCGAAGGAGCAACATGCCTAACACAAAATAATAATAGGAAATGATAATGAATATTGAAGATCCAATTACAAAATAATGATTCATTAAGATCCAGATATCAAGAACGTCTCATATCATAAAGAAATACCCATCAAGCCGAATAACAATATACATAATATAACAGGCGAAACCGGGTAGCTAGCCCAAGAACCGATATGAATTGGTGTATGGGCATTCATACAATCCAATCACCAGAAATAATAATATCCTAGGATCAGTCCATACGTCTCGAAATATATAACAGATACTCCGTAGAGTAAAACAAGCGAGACGCCAGGAACTCAGCTCACCATCACGGGAAGTGCCACGTCATCGATGTCGCAGTGACGTGCTTGTGGTCACCCCCACAAGTAGGGGTGTGCTCGGGTGTTAGAGTACAAAAATAATAACAAATAATATTTTGAAATATATCAGGTTTGCTAGGCCTCATGTTTAAGAATCAGATTTTTCAGCGGTACGAAATAGTTTTATCAGAACATACGATATGAGTACTATTTTCAAGAAATTCTATCGTATGTAAATGCTTCAAAGATTAGATTCAGAACCAAAGTGGTGTTAAAATTTAGAATATGGAGATAACCATTTATAAAGAAATGATTTCCCACAACTCGGATCATCCTTCGAATGAATCACCACTCGAATGATAACACAAATTGAATATTGAGTCAAATCCCAAAGTATTAAAAGAGGGGTTATGAATACTCATAACGCGTGTCACCATTCAAATGAATCACCAATTGTAATGATAACACGAGTTTAGAAATTCAACCAGAACAATTAGTAGGGTAAGAAATCGCACAAATGGGTATATAAACCCAACTAGAACAAATAGCAGATAATGAAGCGCACAAATAGGTATAAAACCTCAACTGTAACAAATAGCAGGGAAGGAACGCACTTAATTTAATAGTGATGTTTCAAAATGATGTCAACTTGTTCGCGAGTATTTCAACGATCTACATACACGTTGTATAATTTTAGATTTACAACTAAATTATATATTATCTCATGTCATAATTTTCATTAATATAGCTATAGTTTGATCAAATATTAAATTTCTATAATTTGTTAATTTATGATTATGTTAAATAAATAATACTTAAAACAACAGTAATATTATCGTTGATATGTTTATATTATTGTTCTAGTGAAATAATAATAATACAGATCATTGGAGAATCAAAAAGAATACTTTAAAGAAAATGTTTTGGTAATAGATCTACATAACAGGAGTTAAATAATTTAGAAATTGTTTAGTAAGGTCTAGAACTCACGACCTTCACGATGCCAGTACCAACACTCAACCAGTTAAACTATATTTAATTGATGATATTAACTGAAAATCGAAGAGAATTAAAACCTCACTGAGTAACAGTCTTCTTGTTTGCAAGATGGCTGGGAAATATGAACTCGCCAGAGAAGACACCAAACTCATCGGAATTATAAACGAAATGCGATTCCAAGCAGGGAATATGGGTAGTTAAAGGTTTTTATATTATTTATATATATTACATTTTGAATTGGGAGTATGTGTGTATAAATAACTGTTCATTTAGTTTTAATCTGATCCGTTCATTTACTTTTAATTTAATCTGGTCCCTACACTTATCATATGAAGAGTTTACGCATGGCTGACAATCTCCCTTTTAGTTTTAATCTGATCCGTTCATTTACTCTTAATTTGATCTGGTACCTACACTTATCATATGAAGAGTTTACGCATGGCTGACAATCTCTCTCATATGTCGTATTACTTCTGACTATGATTTTCAATTTCTCTTAAAATCGAGGCTTTTAACGTCTTCATCTCTGCCGAATCTTGCTCTCCGTGGTTGCATGTGTGCAGGCTTTGTACTAGATCATCCAATATAGCCGGCGACATACGTTTTTGCTTCCGATTTCATCCATTTATGTTTTGTGAAAATTTTGGGGTTTAGGGTTTGTTCCCGTGATGTGATATTTTATGTGTTCAGGGTAGCTATGAATTTGATGATTCTTGGATCTTAGCGGTGTTTGGTTTGGCTTTGGTTCTGATTGTTATGGGGTTGGTGGCCGCTGTAGTTGTCGTCGTGTTGTGCTGGAGTTGGTGGTCGCCGCCGTTGCTGTCATGTTGTGTGCTAAGGTGGCCGGCGATGTGGCCCTGACCCAGAGCCGATCTCGATTTGTTCCTTCCATCATTTGTTTTCAGTATGATTTTTCATTTAATCTCCGATGGCTTTTTCTTAGCTGTTCTTTTTGGGGGGTTTTTTGGTTTTCGATTTTTTTTGCTATTGTCCCTAATTAGTCTGTATTTTTTTTTGGAATTTCTTAATAGAGGCTTTTGTTGCTCTAATGCCTTAGAGTAGATATTGTAATTGGATAGTGTATTGTAGCTGCTGTAATTTTTTTGTTGCCTTAATGTTCCATGAAATGCTCCATGTGTTTTCTCTTCTTTTTTTTATGGGTTCACTGTAGCCATGCATTGTGTCTGTACTGCTCATCAAAAATAAATTAAAATCTTTAATTTCCTTTTGCTGTTTCTCAGCTCTTTCAAAGCTTATATCATTGGATTATTTAACTTACCTTCACATTGTGATGTTTACAATAGTAGATATAGAGTGCATGTTGTTTGGCTTTGTAGGAGAGGATCTTTTATTTATTTTTGATGCTTCAGTGGTACTTTTCATTTAGGGACATAGAAGTTTTATGTGGTATTTTTTTGTAGTTTGTTTTTTGTTGATTACAAGTGGGTCGACCCGCGCGTTGCCGCGGAGCCGAACCATTTTAAAAAGCCGATTAGCCAAGCAATAGGAGTTGACCAAATGAGGCAAGAATAGCAATAAAATATGACGTTCTATTCCTTTAATAAATGAAAACAGTAATAAAATATCTTTTAGAACCAAATGACACTGTTTCAGATTAATTTTCAGCATTAATTTTGAGTGTCAAAAATATGTATTCTATGACAGTAGCCGAAAAACAAACCAAACTCTTACCTCTTAACATTCTACATATAAAATTATCAATTATAACAAAGTATAACTCCTATGCACATACCACATCCATATCTATCAAGAAACCATCAAACATACTAAAGAGCTCTTACATAAAAGAAATAACTATACTAACCTTAGCACCCAAGAGCAAGAACCCAAACAAACAGTTTGCTAATCACCTGCAAAATAGCAACACAAAAAAAAGAAAAGAAAAAAAGGAAAGATAAAACTATTCAAGATGCATCAAATTAGATATTTAATAAGATAACACAACAAAAGATAAAAGAAAATTCAAACAAAGTGACATGGTGTTCAAGTCATAAAAACATTAGAAAAGTATCAAAGCTAACAATATATGTATTTGGTCCCCTCGGGTGTTCAAAACAAAGATAACTAAAAATGCCAATGCAGGACACCTATCTTCTACAAACATGCAACTTTCAGCCTTGCAAGACTGTATGTATTTGATCAAATTGTCACTAAAAGATGTAAATCAACCAATTCTTCTACAAACATGCAACTTTCAGACTTCTTCTTCGACAAGAAATAGGAAAAAAATATACAGAAAATAATTAGGTAACATGAATCGAGAGTCAATACACAAAAAAAATATCAATCAACCAAAATTACCTGAGAATCGATGATCGTGAAAGGCACCGTAGAAAATGAAGGAAAGAGGAAGGTCAATGTAGGGTTCTTGCAAATCCATTAACCTATAGAGACAAACGAACTAATATTATAATTATAAGGATTTAAACCCTTAGATTAATTTTTTTTATGGGAGATATCAATTAACAAATAACTAAAAATCAAAGAACAGAGTAGCTAACTTTACAAAAAAATGTTAAAAAATTATCTAGACGAAGAATGACATACGATAAGCAAAATAAACAATCTAAGAAACCTCAATTCTCCTAACTTTCGAGTACGGTGATTGGTTTGACTAAAAACCCCTATTTGATGGCATGTCAGTCGGGCCGTTTTAAAAAACCGGTTCGCAAAACCATTTTGGATTTGATACTTGTATATCGCCACATCTGCATTTTCTGTTTATATGTTCGCTGTCAATTTAGGATCAATCTAATAGGCATATAATATGAAACAATATTCAAACAGATCTACCTAGTTGGGCAAGTAGTTTTCTTTTTGCACTTTGCTGTCCAGTTTCTACATGTGAGCAGCAGCAGTTCACAGCAAACGAAATTAGTATTACAAAACTGTCAAACAGAACCACATGTCCACAAAAGGAGCAATTCAAAAAGACGGAGGCAGTTTAGCATAAATCCTATATTCAAAACTCATTAACATAATAATAAGAAAATAATGCTATGATTTAAGACCGATTCCCCTAAAAATGCTATTAAACAACTATGAGGCAAACAAATAAAAGCATAGAAGACATCCACCAACGAAAGCCCATGTACATCACTACATTTTAGTTGTGCAACAATAGGTGGTACATAGTGCATAGAGGGTTGTACCATGGATGCTTTAGAGGGTTGTACTCTTTGTTTTGGAGGTTGTCCAATTAGTTGTATTATATATATATAGGGGGATTAGTTAATGGGTTAACAAAAATTCCATAAAAAATAACTAAGCAGGTTGAATTCTGCTCCATGCCAGAAGTGAAACGAAATTATATGCTGCGATGAAGATTCACTGGTTTCTTTAATTGTTGACCATCCATACATTTTGACTTTTAAAATCTGGCTAATTTGACCTCAAATTTCAAACAGAGTTTTATGTTTTTAATAATAGAAATTAGATGTATATAAATCTATATATATGTGACAAAATTGTCTATAAAACATAATTATGTTGTTTGACCTAAAAAAATATGCCTAGTTTGTCCTAAAAAATCTGCCAAGTTTGAAATTTTCCTTTCATTAATCTTAATTCATACGTAGTCCATACTGATAGCCCATACACCACATACAATGATAAGACACATACGTAGTCTATAAAAAAAAGAAGGGGATACTAAAAAGGCAACTGAAGACAATACCTGCACTTGAAAACACAATGAACACAACATAAATCTCCCAGACCTGCAATCAAAAAAGAAAAAATAAACACTCATCTTATCTATGAACTACTTCCGATTTCTTTTTTACTTGCCTCTTAATTACATAAAATGCTCTTTATATATAGCAACAACATAGTAAGCAGTGTACCTGTAGGACGAAAACGAAAGAAGGACCCAACAAAACCTGCAAACAAACACAGATTAGTCACCTAAGCATTTCCACAAACAGTTTACATGCGCACAAAATGAACCACCAAACCAACAATAGGAAACAAACGAAACAAAAAACACAAAAAAAGAATCAACCAAGACGATTCAAACGATTCAAACAATCAGTGAAGATCCAAACAGTAAAACAAAGTAAACCAAAAACAAAACCTCAAACTTCTAAACTACATCACATGGATTCAGATCCCAATACAAATCTCGAGTTCAAATAGATGCAAGTTAAACATATGGCCCATTATATTTTTTATGGCAACTGGTGGTGACCCATTTAGGACCGTTCTATATTAGCAAGTTTCATAGGACTGATTCCTTTTTACCAATTGTATAAATTTTATTACAAAAGCAACATATTTAGCAAATAAAAGCAATCCATATCAAACATCTAGGACACTTATTACAAACACATAATCAAAACACCTAGGACACTAATTATAAACACATAATCAAAACACCTAGGACACTTAGTATTTAATGAACACAACCATTTTAAAAAAAAGCATTAGTCTTGTGGATCTATTAAAATAAGATCATAAGCAAATAAATTTGACCAAATATAAACAAATTCGATATATTCAGATAATCAATCACCTTATTAGGAACTGTCAGCAGCTAAGCAACATCAGAAGCAGCTATGTTCTTGTGATCCAACCTGAACAAAAAAAAAATTCATAAAAAAAACAGCACAAACTATAGTGCATAAAGTTTACATAAATAATCAATCATTTAAGATTTATTAATAATAAAAGCAAGAACAGTACATGAATCCTTGAACAGTTGGTTGTTGAAGGTTTGAAATTTCAGATAAACTCCAAGATTAAGCATCAAATCAGGTAAAACATTGCCCTTTAAAACCTAAAAAAAATCAACAAAAATTAAGTAATAACACAAAAGGAACCCTAATTGATGAGCCTAATGAAGCTGTAAAGTTAAAGAGCAGGAAATTCACAATTCCAACCTTCAATCCCCATGTTTTTCTGGGTAAGAACAATAACAGTTTCATCATCCAAAATAAACAAATAAATTGAGTAACTGGAAATACATGAGAGAGAAAAAAAAGGCAAGAAACACAAACCTGGACCGATCGCCTTCTGTTGAACTCAAACCCACCGCCACAAACCCTAATTCAATTTGTACCTCTCTGTGAAATAAGAACAACAAACGTAAGAACAACAGCAAGAGTGAAGCATGGAAGACCAGATATAAAAGAAAAGCAAGAACCAAAAAAAAACCCTAAAGACGATTTCACTTGATCTTACCTGTTTGTGCAAAGGTTGAGATCAACGCTTGCAACAAACCGCTCTTCGATCTGTCTTTTTTCAGAGGACGACGTAAATAGAAGATGAACAGACGAAGATACCCTCTTCTTCTTTGCGTGTTGAAATGAAAGAGAAAGCTCCCTGATTTTCTGCTGATATCAAGAGTACGTATCCCTGATTTCACGCATCCCTGATTTTAGGAGAGGGAGTTGATGATGTTGAGAAAGGCGATACACGTTTCATGTGCTAGGGTGGCTCAAAATAAAAATAAAAACCCTTAAAGTTTAAAAGAATTACAAAAGTGCCATGGAAGATATATAATATATAATGTGCATTAGTGACTTGTACAAACTGCTTTAAGAGTTTGTACACCAAGTTGTCTTATGTTAATATAGGGTAATGTTATATATGTTTCCTTTATTATGATCATATGTATAGATAGTTGAGGTTCTTATTTTCTTAATTAACAATATAGTATGTTTATGCAGATGTGATTTTTATAGAAATGCTTCATAGTAGATACATGAACTCAAATCTGTTTTTTTTTTTGTTGTTTTTTGCAGGGTTATAACTTTTGCCAATCGTTCCTGTGTTAACTAGTAACTGGTGAATATTAAATTGTTATCAGTTTTGATATGTGTTTTATGTGAAATTGAAGTTGCCTTAACTCACACTTTCTAATTGACCTATATCAAAGTAATTAGGAATTATTATATACAAAAGATTGAAATTTTTACCGTTTGCCTATGTGTGATACTACTCAAGAAAGTTTGGTATCATATACACATGTTAGGGAATTGAGTTTTAAACTTTGATGTTTCAATCCACATATCAAACCAAAAGTTGACGGTATCTACAGTCCCAACAGTGGTTCTTAAGCAATCTCAAAAATCTACATCAACAATAGGTAGAAAGGCTATGACTTAAGAGTTAGATTTCCAGTTTTTCCTGGAATTGACTTTTTAAGAGAAATGGGTCCATGAATCAATTGTGAGGGATGTATACCAGCAGTGACCCTAGCCCATAATGAGGAGCTATTAACTTTAAATCTCCATCCCCATTTGACAATCAGAGCAAGGTTTGCAGCTTTAAGGTTACCAAGTTGTTGAGTTCATGTGTAGGTTAATTGGTAATGGCCAGTATGTCTACTTTTAAATTGTTCTTCCAAATATAATTTGTAGTTCATTTGTAGAAAAGCTAGCGAGGCGCTACGGGTAAATACAAGCAGTCCAAGATAGGGTTTATGGTGGTCGCTCTAAGGTTTCTGCTTTGCACTCACGAATATTTCTGTTGCTTTGCGATGATGTACCCGACGACGGATTCGGGATCTGAGCTCTTTGTATCTGATCTGAGCCACTAGGCTGTGATGATCCGGTCTTTCTAGCTTTGATGGTTGCTCTGACCCTTTAACGTTGTAATGACCCAGATGTTTATGTTGGTTTCGTATGAATCTGGATAGCTAAATTGTGTTATGATGACTATGATGATCAGATAGCAATGAGTCATGTTGCTTTGGTATGAATCTTGGTTTTTAACTTTCTTATGATGGCTGTGATGATAACACGAAATGATCTGAGCTCTTAACTATTACTATACAGCTTTTGTTGTTTTGCGATGATGTACCCGGCCACTACATCGGTATCTAAGCACTTTGTATATGATCAGAGCCACTAGGCGATGATGATTTGGTCTTTTTGGCTTTGATGGTTTCTTTGACCTTTTAAAATTGTAATGAACCAGTCGTTTATGTTGGTTTGGTATGAATTTTGTAAGGGATGATCATCCTCCACCATAAACAAGTTGTTGGAGGATGATTACCGTTTGTATTGATTTGATCAACACATATTATGTTTTACCTCGGTAAAACATGAAGAAAATTCCTGATAGTTCAATTTTGCTATTGTATCATTATTATTAGTATTTACTCTAGCTTGGTATTGATTTGCAGGTAAAACACAAGCCGGTGAAACTTCAGCTTTCAACCACTAGATAAAAAAATTGGTAAGTAAGCAGAAGAGAAACATACATGGGCTAGCTCTAGCTCATGATTCATCTTAAATAAATATTCTTAATTAATTATCTAACAATGCATGCGGACTATAGAAAGCACACTCAGAAGGTCCTTTGTTTCAAGGCAGCTGGTATGTATATATATTTAATTTTGATAGTTACCTTTGGCATATATAATATATAGTTCCTCTGTCAGCCCCAAACTACTTAACAATATATAAAACAGACTCAGTTTTAATACTGTTACATACAGGTTTATGAACTTGGTACTCATATTTGAGGTTGGAGTTGAGAGCTGGTTCCAAGAGACTTTCGTATGCATATCACTAGGCATTTAAAAAAGGAGGATCTGGTCTATGGCAACAAATCATAAAAATGGAGAGTTTTGCTTCATGTTCGTGTTATTTCTTTATACCTGTTTTATATTTTACTTATGTATTTACTTTGAAATTTCTCTTTACGTGTAAAAAATCTGGTCTCTATTATAAACGGGTTGCCCGTCGTAACACGCGGACGGGTCAACCACCAGTTTTCTTTAATAACGGATGATGAGCAACCAAAACCCACTCGACTTTTATAGCAATTTGTCCTTTGTAACGAAGGAATTAGAATGGTAGGCGGGTGAGATGAAGTAAAGCATGTGATGGTAAGTTTTCTCCTCCATCATACACCTCAGCGGTTCAACCAGCAAACGTGTCTCTCTCTTCTAAATTTTACTGACACCACTTAATCTCAATACTTATCCCATTCTTTTTCTTCTGATTTCATTTGAATAATATTTTTCAGTACCTTTTTACCTCATATTATCTTAGAAAATCAGATTTATATTTATTATTGTTTCTATTTTTCTTTTTCATCCTTTCCTACGAAACTCATATGAGTTATTAATCAAATCCTTTTAGTTAGTTTACATTAGTTTATGAAACTTCATTATACATCTATATATACTTTAATTTGCATTTTACGACTTACTAGGACAAGATTTTCATTTTTATAATTTATTATTATTGTTATTAATTGTTATTTTATCTTCGAGTGTTACACTTGTGGTATATGTGGGGTACTCGGTGGGGTTTCCTGATGTGGTGAGTTTTGTTGTTGTGGAGTAGAGGAAGGGTTGTGGTCAGCCATTTCTTCTAATGGTGATGTTGTAGTGTTGGTTGAAGTAGGTGACTAATTAGGGTTAGATTTGAATTTGTTGGCTTTGATGAGATATTTATGAAAGACTGGGTTGTTGTATTCTATCTTAACTGTCATACCCCATGGAAAATTGCAGAAATCTATATGTGTACCTGGTCTGTACATACCTTTGATGTGATACATTTCAGTTGTATGGATTTCTTCATTTTCCTCTGTTCTCACTTTATCTTTGATCATTTGTGCTAGAAATCTGACGTAGGGCACAAATTCTGACTTCTTGCCTTTTGATTTTTCTTTGACTCTTTTCTCCATATCTTTCCAGATTAGCAAGGTCACGCCAATTTCTTCATTGCAGCATAGACTGTATAGAATGGTGTGAACGTTTTTGTTGATTTGATCCATGGAGCCATTCTTGGATGTAATGGTGTGGTTGAGTAAGTCAGTAGTGAATCTCCAGACGGGCTTTAGTTGACTTACTCTGAGATTTGAGATTTGACCATTTTCTACAAACATACCTCCGATGATTTCAATGATCAGTTCTATAAGGGCTGGATCTTCTGGGTTAGGAGAGAAGGATGAGAAGTTGTCTGGTAATGGGCAGATTTTTCTCAGATCAGATATTTGGAGTGTGATGTTAGTGTATGTATTCACCTTTCCTTTCATGTTTTCATCTATCATCTTGACAGTTGTCCAGAAGTTTAGAATGGCGGATTTTAGGCATGGTTCGTTGATTGTTAAGGCTGTAGCAAGTTGAGATGAATTCTTCAGAGCTTCTATGATCAACTGGAGGTTTGATGAGTATGCAGATGGGTTCAAATCGCACGGTTGGTTAAGGGTGTCTAGGGTGAAATCCCGTCTGGATGGTGAGTCAAAGGATGAGGAATCTAGGTTTAGGGTTTGAGCAGATGGATTTCGAGTGATTTTTCCTTTGGACCAAGTGTTCATCACAGGGGTTGTAGATGAGGATGTCATTTGTGGTTTCTCAGGTTTGTGATATGAACAGTGCGATTTGGATGAGAGGGACGATGTCCTTTTATAGGTATCTCATGATGCCATTCCGTTTTTCAAGGTTTTCCTATAACGGCTATAATTCAGGACGCTTTTATTCTGAACGGTAACAAAAATTACTGTTGGCCATTATGTGAATAATTAGCGAATTAATTATCGTATTTATTAGAGCCAATTTTTCATTCATTGCTCAGATATTTTGGACAATTTTGATTTTTGAGGAGACATTCTGCAATATTTCTGATCAAGAGAATAAGAATTTATTTAATCAAGAAATTTATATAGAGAGTTCAAGGCAAGTACAGATGTCTGTACACGTGCATCTATTCTAGTCGCTGTTGTGAGCAGGAGTTTTGAAGGCTTTGAATCTCGCTTCCATTTGAAGAGAAATATAAAGATGCAAGGAATTTTTCCTTCCTGTGGATGGAAGAAAATATCCATTGGAGTCTGGAAGTCCGGAAATTTATAGTCCACCAGGAGATATTCCCTTTTGAGATACTACTTTGCTTGTCTTGATTCCCCTTGGTATTGTTTCCCAGTTTAAAGCTTGAAGGATTAATTTTGTGGAAAATCTTGGATAGAGAATGAATCTTTCATTTAAGGGTCTGTTGAGATTGTTTTGCATGTGTCTCATGAGGTACAAAGAGAAATTCATGTTGTGACCTTGAATGAGAGCATGCATGACACATTGAGAGATGATGATCAGAATATTTTGATGAGAAACAAATTTGAATCTGAGAGAAAAAGTATTGCCAAAGATGTGGAAGGTGAACTCTGTCAGCTTTTCCTTCATATAGATTTCCTTTGTATCCCATATCAAGAAGAGTTTTGATCACAGCATCTTGGTCGAAGTGACTGGGAGCAGATGGACTGTCTTTGATTTGAAGTGATTTTCTGATCAGATGTTGATTAAAGACAAAGAATACTCCACAGAAAGATGTTCTTATTAAGGTATTGTCTCCATCCTTAACAATGAGAACAGCATTCCTCCAAAATTCTTGAAGTAGAGAGTAGTTGATTGGAATCAAGAGTCAGTGCATATCCTATGGGGTCATTTTTAAGGAATTTCATCATTGGTTGATAGGACCAAAATCTGTTCCCACAGGGTGTATAGAGCATGAGATTGTGAAGGTGAGGAACAGAGAATGTTGTATTTTCAGGTAATGGTAGAGAGAGTTCTTTGAAAGACATGGCTGAGTTTATCCCTTTTGATAAGGTATTTCAAAGTTCAATGAGGAAGAAGGATGTTGGGAATTTTACTTTTGTGCTCCTTTTAAAGACATGGTGAGATGATGAAGTGAACAGAAGAGAGGGCAGAGGAATTTGACAGCCTATTTTTGTAGGTCATTATTGATGTTTTTGGTTCTAGAAATTTGAGTTTTTTGTTTAAGAAGTCAACTTTTCAGAGAAGTTATTTGGGAGTACAGTAAGAAAAATGACATGCAGTTATTGAACTGGCTCCCTTCCCCCCTTTATTTATTTATTTATTTATTATATATATATATATATATTTTAATTTGTAGTCATGTTTAGCATCCCCAGCTTGCTTAGTAAAAATGAGTATCTTTTTTCATCTAAAGGTTTAGTAAAGATATCTGCAAGCTGGAGTTCAGTTGGAACAAAGTACATTTCAGTGTGTCCTTTTTTAGCATGATCTTTGATAAAGTGATACCTGACGTCGATGTGCTTTGTCCTTGAGTGATGGACAGGATTGGATGTGATGGCAATAGCACTCTTTGAATCACAGAAAATTGGTATTTTAGAGAGATTTATATCGTTGTCTTTGAGTTGGGTCTGCATCAATATTACTTGAGAGCAACAGCTGGCAGCAGCAACATATTCAGCTTCAGCGGTTGAAGTTGATACATAGTTTTGTTTCTTGGATGTCCAGCATACTAACTTACCTCCTAGCATCTGACAGTCTCTTGATGTACTCTTTCTGTCTAATCTACAACCTGCATGATCGGCATATGAGTAGGCTGTTAGGGAAAAATCAGTTTCCTTGGGATACCATAGACCTAGGTCAGCTGATCCTTTTAGGTATCTAAAGACTCTTTTGACAGCTAATAGGTGAGACTCCTGTTGGTTTATATAACTATTTATCAGATTATTCACGAGTACGCAGCGGATCGATCCTATGATTTAACCTAACTAACCGGATAGAACATGTTTACCTTATGAGCTCGGATTGACTTGATCTCTTGGAGGATTTAATGCAAATCCCTCTACGATCGCACACACGACACACCAATATTATGTGCTAGCACTTGATCACGAACCTTCTTCTTCAAGTTTTGGTCAAACCACAATTTCGAACTCAAGGGAATTAGAAACCCTAGCCGAAATTTAGAAGAGGAGAGGAGGAGGAGAGAATTAGGGTTTTGGATTTCTCTAATCACTTGGATTGAATCGTCACCCAAACCCTTAACCAAGGGGTTCTATTTATAGGGTTTAGATAACTTAGGGAACAAGATTAGGGCAACACAATAAGCCCTATGAGGCTTGCGAATTTCTAGAATTCGTACAAGGCCTTTGGGCCTCCACCAACTTGTTCCTTAATTAATCTAGTCCAATTCCCTTCTCTTTAATTAATAACTAATGGCCCGTTAACAATTAACTATTAGTTTTTAATTAATTCCTCTTTAATAATTCGTGATAAATATTAATTAACTATTAATTAATATTAATACATTTGGTGTCGAGACGTGTAATCCCGTAGGCTTAAATAATTTCCGGACATACGCTTACTATTACATGATCATATCCCTACAGCTCCCACTTGAGTTTGCAATAGTAAAGGTAATAACATTGGTTAGCGTCTAGCAACACGCCAATGCTCCCGGAAATATTTAAGTACAGCTTCTCAAAGTGTATTTAAATGGTTTAGTCATTTATTATCCCTTTGTTACCGACATCGTGTTAAATATGGATATGGATCAAAGTCATTCCATACTTTAACGATTCTGTTTCTCATTCTCACAACTAACTTAAGATTACCAAATTGCAAATCGAGACATCTCTAGATTTCATTTGGGCACGGCCATGCAAACATCTTAATTAGTCCAATGAGGGGCCCAGTGGTATCTGCTTCAGCACAAAGCTGAAGGAACAAATCCTCTTGACTACACGTGTCAAGCCACATACTTCACTACACTTACTAAAAATAGCCCTTTTGTACTACCTTATTCAGGATAGGTATACCTATATCAAGTAGGTGCAATCCATACATGCATGACCTGCTTGTATCTCAAGTCTAAGGACAAATAAAGCAACCATTTACGAATTTCACTTAATGACGCCGATCCATAAAGTGACAATTCGTTAGTGGGTCAGTCCAGTATGCATCCAATGTATACCATGTGAGTTTGGTGGGACCATCCTAACCAATCACTCAGATCTTGTCTTAGTTTAACTATGCTCCCACATAGTTAATTGACAATGGACAATTTAGAATACTTAGTAAGTATTCATGGATTAAACATGCAAATATATGACACAACTTAACCATTAAATGAAATCAAACATATCAAGTACTTTATTTCATTATATAAATAGAAATTGTTTACATCCTTTATCCAAATACTGAAACATCAAACATACATGATTTAACTAGCTAATTTGAGTCCCATGCCCTCGGCATGCCTTTCTAGTTTTGGTCTCGATAGAGCTTTCGTGAAAGGATCAGCTAAGTTAATATCCGTGTGAACTTTGAGTAACTTTATTTCACCAAGTTCGATCTGCTCACGAACATAGTGATATCTCCTGGCATAGTGTCTGGCACCCTTCTGAACTCCGGGTTCTTTGGCGATGATTAATGCACTCGAGTTATCGCAGTATATGTCGATAGGCAAGTTACTTGCGGGGACAATGTCAAACCCACTAATAAACTTCCTTATCCAGACAGCCTCCATTGCAGCCTCTGACGCAGCAATGTACTCAGACTCTGTTGCAGACATAGCAACTGTGGTTTGCTTCTTGCTCTTCCAATCCACAGCGCCTCCATTTAGAACGAAGACGTACCCAGACTGAGACTTAATGTCATCTCTATCAGTCTGAAATCCAGCATCACAGTATCCGGTCACTTTGAGCTCTTGAGCTGGATTTCCCCCATACACCAAAAACAAATCTCTAGTAGCCCGTAGGTACTTGAGAACCCGGTCAACGGATTCAGGTGTGAGCGAGACGGAATCATAGTCGCAGATATACAGAACAACTTTTACTAAATTCAAACGTCATTTAAAACATAATACCATTTATGTTGCAGCGGAAAGTCGTGGTGAAATGATATTGTCTTACATTTGAATAAAAGTCTTAGTTTGATATTGAAATCATAAAGAAGTTTATTTAAGATAGGTCAGGACTACGACTCCGGTAAAGCAGGGTCGAAAGTTACAGTGAAGCCCCATTTGCACGTCTTTCATGATAAGCTTAGATACCTGGAAGAAATCATAAAGTTGGTGAGGTTCACAGGTTTATGATTCTATGGTAAGTTTGTAAAAACAGTTTACAGTATGTTGGAATAACAGTTTACGGTATGTTGGAATAACAGTTTACGGCATGTTGGGATAACAGTTTACGGCATACTTAAATGTTACGTTGGTTTACTGTCGTGGTTGTAAGATCCTACCATGAACCTCAAATTCGAATACTAACGGATTACCCACTCATAGCATTCTATCCTAAGAATACCGAACAGGCAAGAATAACTGACGTGTACCCCTTGACAATGTACGAAGTCAGGATTAGAGCTACCAATCTGGGCAGGGTTGTCAACCCAAATAGATCTATTCACTAGTTGTCGTTTCGAGCAGAACTAATCGAATTCAACTAATAGTGGGATTCAGTTGTACTAACATTGATAACGATAAAGTACCAGTTGTTTGGGATACAGAATGGAACATGTAGTCATACGGCTAACAGGTAAACCATAACATTAAGTAAAAAGCATTTGATCAGTTCATGATTTCTCCCCCATAAGTGTAAAACAGTTGTAAAGAAAAGGGGCCGTGAAACTCACTTGATTCAGTGATGATGATGGATTGCCGAGTGGCAACTAGCAAGTAATGTCCTAATAAAACATAAGACAACATGCATAAGGGTCCACATAATCATTTGAGTAACGAACGTTACCCAAATGATACCGGTCAAGTCTTGACGTATAATCCCGTTTGTAGCGTTTGAAAACCCGTTAGTTAATCAGTTTAAAATCGGTAAATACTATCGTTCACGTATAAGGGCATTTAATGTAAATAAATACACGAAATGAACATGCGATAACGTATCATGAAGGCCAGTTCAATCAAGTATTAAACATCGTTTTAAATAATAATATTTATTATTATTTTAATGTTCGCTCGATCGATTGAATAATTAATCGTGTTAAGTTATAATATATATAACTAGAGTTGATAATTATTATTGAAATAATTCTTCTAACTTGTCGAAGTAATTTTATTAAATTATTACAAGTTAAATGATTTAACATAAGTAGGTAAATATTAAAAGTTATTTTAATATTTAAACTCATGTTATGAAAATTAGGGTTTTGAGTTAATATAAATATAATTATCATTAAAATAATTATATTTACAAACCAAAATGATTTAAACTCAAATTAGGGTTTCAAAAATTCATAAGGATAATTATTCGTTGAAAATAATTATTTACGATTTGTTACGTCGTAAAACGTTTAAATCGTTTAAAGATTTCGTTTCAAGTCAAAATGTTTAAAAATAAACATTTGGTCCAGTTAAAACGTTTTGATTATTTTAATTTATTTAAAATAATCAAAAATGTTTAAAATATGTTTTTCATAATTTCTATAAGTCTTTTGATTTTATTTTTCTAAAACCATTTTTAAATAACTTTATTTATTAAATAAAGTTAGGGTTTTCAATTAAAGACTCTTTATAGAATATTCTCAACATAAAACATTTTCCACTTTTTGTATAAAATCCAAGATTTATACTTTTTATGTCAAGTGACATAAATATGCTCTTTTATCATTTTTGATATAAAAATATATTTGTATATATTTTTATCCATTTTGTTTTCCTATAAAATCCAAAACAAGCATTTTAAGTCTTGTTTTATTAGAAATTATATTTTTTATAAAATGTGACCATTTTATATATAAATTCCTATGGTGAGATTTTATGGTTTAATTTATCCAAGTAATTTTATAAATTACTAAATCGATATTTAACCATAATAAGTTCGTTTAAATGATTTTAATCCATGACTTTATGTTCAAAGATTTAGTGAACACGTCTAACGTCCATATTAGTTCCATGTATGTCACTAAACGTCATTTGTTCATGTTAATCGTCATTAGCATATATTAATCGGTAACTATGATGATTAACTACTAAAATCGCAATTAACAATTCTAATAAATTATGATATATCAACACATGATATTAACAATGTCTAAACATGCAACATCCATTAACCAAATTTAAGATTATCATAGTTAATTAATAAGTTACACAACTTAACTTCCATAGTTTTAAATCATCAAATAACCACATAAATCTCACCTTTTCAAACCTTAACATCTTAAGGTTTTTAAAAGAAAAAAAAATGAAAGAAATTGGTTTAAGTATTTTTGGTCATTAGGAAAGCTCGGGTTTTACGGTTCGATTGTCAAGACTCGGGAATCGTTTGGGACGTTTAATAACGTATTAAAAACGTAAACGAAAGGATTAAAAACGACTCACAATGCGAGATCGAAACGAGAGGAAAAAGAAGGAAGGTGACGGGTTGTTCGGTGGTTATCGGCGGTTCACGGTGGCGGCTCACGCAGGTTTCCGGCAGTAGCATGATGGCGGCTGAGGGTGGCGGGAGCAGCAGTAGCAGGAGTCTCGATGCTGGTGGTGGTGGGCTGTGATGGATAGCAGTGGTGGTGCGTGGTTGTTGCTGTCTAGAAGAGGATGAGATGGGTGGCGGCTCGATGGTTCACGGCAGGTGGACAGCAGCGGCAACAGCCCAGCAGCGGCAGCAGCCTAGCAGCGACAGCAGTTAGCTGTGGTGGTGGCTGCGACGGTTGTTAGCGGCAGCACCCAGCGGCGGTGGGGCTGGGGCTGTTTCACCGGAAAAAAAAAAGAGAAGGGGAGGAGAAAGGTGGCGACTGTGGTTGTTCCCAGCAGAGAAAGGAAGGAGGAAATAGGTGGCTGTGGTGGATGGTGGTGGTGGCAGCCACCTGCGGCGGTGGTGAGAGGGTTGTTGGCCGGAAAAAGAAAGGAGAAAGGGGAGGAAGGAATTTGTTTGCTCTTGGGGGGATGGTTCACGACAAAAGAAAAAGAAAAGAGAGGGAGAAATGAGAAGATGGTAGGTAGAGGGTGTGGTGTCTAGGGGGGACAAGTCTTGATGACTCACATCACCACTTTTTTTATTAATAACTTTCTCCTAACTCTTTTATAAAAACAACAAATGTAGGTGACTTTATTTTATAAAGTATTGCCATGTTTCTATAAAATAGCTTGTATAGTGTAAAGATTTATAAAATATATAAAGAATGACAAAGGTGAAAATCATAACTTTTATAAATAATAAATGTATAAAGAGTATACAAGTTCATGACAACTGTTTATAAAATAATAAGTAGTAACAAGTTTTATAAGAATTTATGCAAGTTTCATGGGCCAATATTATTTAAAATGAACCCATTGGACTTTGGACCAGAACATTTAAAAGAAAATGTAAACGGGTCGTTCCGTCGGTTATGGGCCGCACGGGCCCAAACGGGGCACCGGTTCGAGGTCTGGGTCCGGTATGCATCAGTTGAGGTTACGGGTCGCCACGATCATTCGGATTACTACGTTTGAGTATTGGGTCAAGGTTTAGGGCCCGGTTTTATTGTTTTTGGCTCATTGGGCCTATTGGGCCATGTCGGGCCCAATTGGGTGATCGGTTGGAGTTTGGCTTAAGTCTTGACAACGATTTCAGTCTGTGATGTTCTTATTTTGTAAAAACAATTGTTCGAGTCGGTTACATGAGTTTTTCAGAAATCAGGTATAGTTTTCAGTTTTTCACACGTGTTACGGTTTACGTTTTCAGTTTTGTCAGTTCGCAACAGTTTTAAGCTCGACCGTCCAGATTGTTTAAAACCGAATAGTTTTTAACATACGATCGCTTATCAGTTTGTCGTGTCGGTTATACAAGTGTACGACACCAGTTCCGGATAAAATATAAAAATACATTTTATATTTATTTTCTTGTTATTTAAATTCCATAATTAATCCATGGAATCTTTATGAAAGTTACGGGTATACGCTTCAAGTACAAACGCGGCATTAGATTTACGTCATCAGTTATCAGTCAGGCACAGTAATTAACAGTTTAAACAGTAATCAGATCGGTTAATGCACATTAAAACTTAATTAAAAGTCAAAGTACAGAGGTTTGACATAGGTTTTCGGACGAGGTGTCACACTTGCGGGGACAATGTCAAGCCCACTAATAAACTTCCTTATCCAGACAGCCTCCATTGCAGCCTCCGACGCAGCAATGTACTCAGACTCTGTTGTAGACATAGCAACTATGGTTTGCTTCTTGCTCTTCCAATCCACAGCGCCTCCATTTAGAACGAAGACGTACCCAGACTAAGACTTCGTGTCATCTCTATCAGTCTGAAATCCAGCATCACAGTATCCGGTCACTTTGAGCTCTTGATCTGGATTTCCCCCATACACCAAAAACAAATCTCTAGTAGCCCGTAGGTACTTGAGAATGGTCTTAACAGCAGTCCAGTGACTTTCACCTGGATTCTGTTGAAATCGGCTAACGATATTTTGCGCAAATGCTATATCAGGTCTAGTGCATCTCACCGCATACATTATAGAGCCTACAGCCGAAGCATAAGGAACTCTTTGCATACGCTTCACCTCATCAGGTGTAGAAGCACCTTGTTTGACCGATAGACCAAGTCCTTCCTGCATAGGTACTATACCACGCTTGGAATTCTCCATCTTGAATCGCTTCAAGATCTTATCAATATAAGCACTTTGACTTAGTCCAATCAACCGCTTAGTTCTATCTCTATAGATCTTGATTCCAAGAATGAATGCTGCTTCTCCCAAGTCTTTCATGGCAAAACACTTTCCAAGATGGTTTTTGACATCTTGCAACATTGGAATGTGTTTTCCTATGATCAATATGTCATCCACATACAAGACCAGGAAAGTAACATTGCTCCCACTAGCTTTGCGATATACACATGGCTCATCGGGATTTTGAACGAAACCAAACTTTTTGATTTCTTCATCAAACCGTTTATTCCAACTTCTCGATGCTTGCTTTAGTCCATAAATGGACCTTTGAAGCTTGCATACTTTGTTGGGATGTTTTGGATCCACAAACCCCTCGGGTTGATCCATATAGACTTCTTCGTCCAAGTAACCATTTAAGAAGGCAGTCTTAACATCCATTTGCCATATCTCAAAGTCATAGTATGCTGCTATGGCTAAGAGAATCCTAATAGCTCTAATGTCAGCAACTGGTGAAAAGGTCTCATCATAATCAACGCCAAAACGTTGAGTATATCCTTTCGCCACGAGACGAGCTTTATAGGTGTGTACATTTCCATCCATGTCGGTCTTCTTCTTGAAGAGCCATTTACTTCCAACGGTTCTTGCGTTAGGAGGAAGATCAACCAAGGTCCAAACGTGGTTATCTTGCATGGATTTCATTTCCACATTCGCAGCTTCAAGCCATTTGTCAGAGTCTGGATCTGATAATGCAGCTTTGAAATTCGGAGGCTCATCGAGATCTCCTGCTACGTTTTCCTCAGATTCGACTAGACCAATCTATCTATCCGGTTGACGTATGACCCTTTCGGATCTACGAAGTGGAATCGCATCATCATCATCGACTTGTGGTTCATCACTTTGAACAGTTCCCCCCCCCCCCCCCAAGTTGATGATTGCTAGTTATTTCAGAAGGTGAAACATCTTCCAATAGTTCTACAATTCTCCCACTGTTCTCTTGAGCTATAAAATTCTTCTCAAAGAATTCAGCGTATCGAGCAACACGAACAGTGTTTTCGGAAGGATTATAGAAATAGTAACCCATTGTTTCCTTTGGGTATCCTACGAATATGCACTTAGTCGTCCTGGGTTGTAATTTGTTAGGCGTATCGCGCTTCACAAGTGCCTCACATCCCCAGACTCGTAAGTAAGACAACACAGGGACTTCTCCATGCCATAATTGATATGGTGTCTTTTCGACCTTCTTGGTTGGAACCATATTTAGAACGCGTACAGCGGTTTCTAGAGCAAAATCCCAAAATGATAATGGGAGAGTTGTAAGGTTCATCATCGACCTCACCATCTCTAGTAAGGTACGATTCCTCCTCTCAAATACTCCATTATGCTGAGGTGTATAAGGAGGAGTAAGTTGTTGGACAATTCCACACGCTTTTAGATAATCCTTAAACTCTTGGCTTAAGTATTCACCACCACGATCCGATCGAAGGATCTTGATGGTCTTACCGAGTTGATTTTCAACTTCGTTCTTAAACTCTTTGAATGTTTCAAATACCCCATGTTTATGTTTAAGCAAGTAAACATAACCATAACGACTGAAATCATCCGTGAAAGTCACGAAGTAGCTAGCACCTTGTCTTGACATATGTCTAAATGGGCCACATACATCGGTATGGATGAGTCCAAGTAGCTCTTTTGCCCTTTGCGGCTTGTTCGGAAAGGGTTTTCTAGTCATCTTTCCTGATATACAGGAAACGCATTTGTCAAATGATTCATCATTTGATTTTAAGATCCCTTCACGTTGAAGTCTTTCAATGCGGTTTTTGCCAACATGGGCAAGACGACAGTGCCATAGATAGGTAGAGTCCAAATTAGTTTTGGCTCGTTTGCCAACATGATACAATGAATTATTATTGTTGCAACCACGCATATCAATTTCATAAATGCCATTACAAGGGATCGCATCAAAATAATGAACATTATTCTTAGAAACTGAAATACTGATATTATTAAAAACGTTAATATATCCTTGGTTTTTCAACAATGAAACTGAAATAACACCTCTAGTAATAGAAGGTGCATAATGACAATTGTCTAAAACAATAATTAACCCAGAAGGGAGAACTAAATGAAATTCTCCTATAGCTTCCACAGCTGTTGGCAAACCATTTCCCACGAACAGCTGCAAAGCTCCAGGCTTCAGTTTCCTCCTGTTTCTAAGACCCTGCAACGTATTACATATATGAGTTCCATAGCCGGTGTCATACACCCATGAATCACACTTAGAAAAGGAAAATAATTCAATTGTGAAGATACCTGAAGTACTAGCCCCGCTAGTATTCTTTCTCTTCTTCATCAACTCAGCTAGATAGGTAGGACTGTTCCTCTTCCAGTGTCCAACTTCACCACAATGGTGACAGATCTGGTCTTTAGCCGGATGCTCTTTTGCGGCCGGAGGGGTTTGCTTGGTTTTAGGCACAAGCGTAACTGCTTTGCCTTTTCCTTTACCATCATTCTTGCCCTTCGCCTTTTGCGGTCGTTTAGCCTTTTGGATATTTCCCCCCTTGATCATAAGAACTTGGGGTGTTTCAGTGGCCTTCTTAGGAATCATTTTTTCATACTCGACAAGCATAGCATGAAGCTCAGGTATAGTCTTAGTCATACTATGCATGTTGTAGTTGCGCACAAAACCCTCAAAATCCTTCGTAAGAGATTTGAGGATCATGCCAACTGCCACAGCCTGATCATAATTGAGCGATTCCAATTTGTCAAAGTAGCTCTTCATCTTGAGCACATGACTACTGACCGATTTACCAGTTTCAAGCTTCAAGTCGTGGAGTTCCACAACTAGGTCGAACAATTCAACACCAGCTTTTTTTTCATACATCTTCTTTAGCTCTTTGATCATATCACAAGGTGTATGAAATTCGTATTGCTTCTGAAGATCGGGAGTCATACTCGAGATCATCATGCAAGCAACCTCATCGTATCTGCTATACTCTGCATTGTAGAACGCTTTCTCTTGATCAGAAGCATTAGCAGCTGGCTCGGTCGGCCAATGGTTCTCAAGGACATCGGTCCTACGTTCAACTCTAAGGATAATCCTCAGTTGACAGTACCAGTCATTGAAGTTAGATCCATTCAGCTTTTCTCTTTCAAACATTTGACGAAAAGCATGACCAACATTGTTTTGAGGAGGGTTTGTTGCCATCTACAAAACAGATTAAGTTCAAAAATCAGTATTTTCGATAATTAAGTCCTTAATAATTTAATTACCTAATGTTTAAATAACTTTAAACAATTAAGCTTATTAAGGCTAGGATCCTAATGACATGCCCTCATTTCATCAGTTGATCTGCTAGAAATGATGCATTCAAAAGGTAAGTGACGATCAATAATTGTATTCCAAATACAATTCCTAGATTTTATGGGACCTACAACTTGCACCAAGTGATTTGTAGTCATGTTTCATCCCATCTTTTGCCACGGGCTAAGGGTCTCACCGACTAGCTTGCTTTAAGTCGTCCAACCAAGAACGCACAAATTGTCCACCATTGTGTACCAATGAGTGGGAATTTGTCTTGCAGATGCTAATCTACCATTGTGTACCAATGAGTAGAGTAACACCCACAAGTGTCCTTTACGAGTTGGGTGGTAAAGACTTAAGTTTGATTGGGTCAAAACAATTTGATGTGATCAAAAAGTTATGTGTGAAGATTCATGCACATCTTCACCACATAATGTGTTTATAAAATGCTTAGTTTGTCTTCCAAGTCAAAAGAGCTCGGTAGCTCCATTCGCAACACACAAAGAAGCGTAGGGGTGAGGTTTGCACATTGCAATTAAAAACCTACCCCTTTAGGGAAGCAGAGCGACCCGACTTATACCTCCCTTAGAGTATGTTCGAATGGGTGAGCCGGTGTTTCTTTTGAACTTGTAGGACACAAATTTTATTTTATAAACAAATTATATTTCGATAGTTAGTAAGCAAATTTCAATTTTCATAAAACAATTTGCGATTTAAAACATTTTTATTATGTCTTAATTATCGCATAACACCACATAATCTTAGGGTTTCTAATTATCTTACATAACTTTAATTTTTTAATTATCTCGTTTTAAGTAATAACCATGATCGTTTTGCATGAAACTTCATGGTTTTTACTTCTTTTTAACTCATTAAAAATAAAAGGTACAACATGTTGGTTTCTAGTTATCTAATAACACATAAAAAACTTGGATTAATATTTTGGATCTTTCAAGAAACTAATTTTGATCCAAATTAGGGTTTCCCGATTCGGCTAGAGGTTTTGATCCAATTAGGGTTTTCAATTTGGGCTGAAAACTAGGGTTTTCGATTTGGGCCAAATTAGGGTTTCCAATTTTTTTGAAATTAGGGTTTAAGATTTTCGAAAATCTGGGTTTATAGTTTTCGAAAATTAGGGTTTCCTAATTTAATGTTTTTACCAATTCGCAAAACGATTTTCTAATTGTAAAAACCGGATTTCTAATGGATCAAAAGCTAGAATGTTTATGGGGAAACATATCCCTAATTCTAAATTAGGGTTACCCCCCTTCCAAGTTTTTATACCCGGTAATTAATTAATTTCATAGGTGGCTCGTGATACCACTGTTGGTTTATATAACTATTTATCAGATTATTCACGAGTACGCAGCGGATCGATCCTATGATTTAACCTAACTAACCGGATAGAACATGCTTACCTTATGAGCTCGGATTGACTTGATCTCTTGGAGGATTCAATGCAAATCCCTCTACGATCGCACACACGACACACCAATGTTATGTGCTAGCACTTGATCACGAACCTTCTTCTTCAAGTTTTGGTCAAACCACAATTTCGAACTCAAGGGAATTAGAAACCCTAGCCGAAATTTAGAAGAGGAGAGGAGGAGGAGAGAATTAGGGTTTTGGATTTCTCTAATCACTTGGATTGAATCGTCACCCAAACCCTTAACCAAGGGGTTCTATTTATAGGGTTTAGATAACTTAGGGAACAAGATTAGGGCAACACAATAAGCCCTATGAGGCTTGCGAATTTCTAGAATTCGTACAAGGCCTTTGGGCCTCCACCAACTTGTTCCTTAATTAATCTAGTCCAATTCCCTTCTCTTTAATTAATAACTAATGGCCCGTTAACAATTAACTATTAGTTTTTAATTAATTCCTCTTTAATAATTCGTGATAAATATTAATTAACTATTAATTAATATTAATACATTTGGTGTCGAGACGTGTGACCCCGTAGGCTTAAATAATTTCCGGACATACGCTTACTATTACATGATCATATCCCTACAACTCCTTGGGTTTACATTGATATCTGACAAGGAAACATGTGGAGAACATGATGTTAGGCCTACTTGCTGTGAGATACAGAAGTGATTCTATCATTCCTCTGTATGTGTGCTCATCAACATTTTTACCATCTTTGTCAGCATCAATTTTCACGTTTGTGGTCATTGGTGTTTTGAATAGATGAGGATCAGTTTGAGAGAGAGTACTTAAGGAGGAGATTTTTGATGTATTTTGCTTGATTTATAAAATTCCTTCTGGAGTTTGTTTAATTTGGATTTCCAAAAAATAGTTTAGTTCTCCCATCATGCTCATTTCAAAGTTTGTTGTCAACAGTTCCTGAAATTCTTTACAAAATGATGGACATGTGGATCCAAAGATGACATCATCTACATAGATTTGTTCAGCCTAGAGATGGCATTTTCTTTCCTTTGAAAATAATGTAGTGTCAATGGACCCCTTCTTAAAGTTGGCAGACAAAAGAAACTCAGAGAAGGTGTCATATCATGCTCTAGCTGCTTGTTTTAGACCGTATAGGGCTCTTTTGAGTTTACAAACGTGATTTGGAAATTTTTCATTTTCAAAATCCTAGTTGTTGTTCAATGTAAACTTCTTGATCAATTTTTCCATTTAAGAAGGCACATTGAACATCCATTTGATAGACTTTGAAACCTTTGAAGGCTGCAAAGGCCAGAAATATCCTGACAGCCTCAAGTCTTGCGACTGGGGCAAAGGTTTCATCATAGTCTAATCCCTCTTGTTGACATTATCCTTTTGCTACAATCCTAGCTTTGTTTCTAATTATGGTACCTTCTTCGTCAGTTTTATTTCAAAAAACCCATTTAGTTCCTATAAAAGATTTGTTGTTAGGTCTTGGAACTAAATTCCACACATTATTTCTTTCAATTTGTCCTAGTTCTTGTTGCATGGCTAGGATCCAGTGGGGATCCTGAAGGGCTTCTTCATAATTTTTTGGTTCTATTATACTGAGGAATCCAACATAGAGACACTGATTGGCTGAGGCTGATCTGGTTTAGACATTTTTGTTTTGATCACCAATGATTAAATTTATGGGATGATCTTTTGTCAATTTTGTTGCTGGAGGAAGAGGGGCTAATTCTTCACTCCCAAGCATTAGGTCGGTTGTGTCAGTGTCTTGACACTCCCCCCTCAACTGATGGACAGTCAGCTGAGTGCAAGATCTCATTTACAGAATCATTTAGGAGCTTCGGAGTAGACTTCTGTAATGTTTCTATAGTTTCACTTTTTCCAATCAGGGGGTGAGAGTCAGGGATTTCATTATATTTGTCTTTTGAGTGAGAAATTTCATTTTGGTTAACAACCTCTTTGCTATCTTTGCAGTGATCTTTTGTGATAAAGTTTTTTGAAAGAGAAGAAAATACATGAAAGTTATTTTCCTCATCAGAGTTTTCTTCAAAAAATTTGTAAGATGCTTCTTTTTCTTACCTCTTGAGTTTTTAGAACAAAAACTTTGTATGCTTTCGAACAGAAAGAGATGTGGTACTAACATGCATAGCCATTTTATCATCACTAAATGACACATTTATACTTTCTCTTACCACTTGAGTTTTTAGAACAAAAACTCTATATGCTTTTGACTTGAGTGAATATCCAATGAAGATTCCTTTATCGGCCTTCTTGTCGAATTTTCCGAGGTAGTCTTGATCGTTTAGTATATAGCACTTACATCCAAAGACATGAAGAAATTTTAAGTTTAGATTTTTCTTATTGATTGCTCAGTAAGGAGTTTGATTTATCCTTTTGTTGATGATTGATCTATTTTGAGTGAAGCATGTTGTTTCAATAGCTTCAGCCCAGAAGTAGATTGGAAGATTTGCGGAGGAAAGCATGGATCTTGCGGCTTCTACTAAAGTTTTGTTTCTCCTTTCTACTACCCCATTTTCTTGTGGGGTCATTGGTGTCGAGAACTCATGAGAGATGCCTTTGCTGACTAGATATGTGTCTAGTTTTGAGCTTTTGAATTCGGTTCCATTGTCAGATCTTATTCTTCTTACTTTTAAGTGCATTAGTTTTTGTATTCTTATTATAAAGTTAATAATAAGATATGTTGTTTCATTTTTTGATTTCAAGAATTCGACCCATGTGTATCTGGAGAAGTCATCCACCATAACTAGGATGTACTTCTTTCCACCAAGGCTCTTGTGCTTATGGGTCCACAGAGATCCATGTGAGTTAACTCAAGTGGTTGGTTTCCAGATGTTTCTTAAAGACTTTTGTGAGAATTTTTTTTCATTTTTCCCATTTGACAAGCTTCACAGATTTTCTCGAATTTGGAGGGTATGGTAGGAAGACCTTTTACCATCCTTTTATTTGCTAGTTCAGCAATTGTTATATGGTTTAGATGAGATAGTCTTTTGTGCCATAGCTCATATTCTTTGTTAGAGGACTTTGAAACAAGACAGAAAGACTCATTTAAAATCAGATTGTTGAAATTTATAAAGTAGAGACTCTGATTTATTTTTACTTCCAGTTAGATAAATTTTTCTGTCGCTTAGTCCAACAAGTTCACACTTGTTGGAGTAAAGAGTAAGTTTGAAGCCTATATCACATAATTGTCCACAACTTAATAAGTTGAATTTTAGACCTTGGACATGTGACACATTTTCAATTGTGACTTCAGCATTGGTAATGGTTTCATACCCAATGGTTTTGTATTTTATACCATCATCAAAAGTTATGGATCTTCCTTTTCTCTTCACATAATTGTTTAACAGTTTTATTTCCACAATCATGTGGGTAGAGCATCCAGAATCACAATACCAGATTTGTTGTATGTGATGCTCTTGACATTTAGTTTGAACCTTTTGATTGTTGTGTAGAATTTCTTCTGTAATGAGGCATAAAAGAGGTTTAAGAGTTTCCTTTTTGTGCCTTTTGATTTTAGAAAATTTCATTTAAGAATGATGGGATCTCTGGGCTGTGCAATCCATCAGGGAATCATCAACTTCTTTCAGAAGATTGGTAATTCTTGATTTCCACCGTGGATGTTCCTCCCTAGCAAGCATAGGGAGTTAGCTAGTGAGCCGAGAGATTTCCCATTATTTTGACTTGATGACATTTTAAAGAGCAGGATCTTTGAATATTAATTATTCAATCAGCTCTGATACCAATTGTTGGGTCCCGTGAAGGGCTCTTTAACAATGTTGTCACAATTTGATTTAAACAAGATAAACAAATTGCGGAAAGTAAATCAAATTGGAAGACAACAATTCATAAAAGGGTTATTCTGTATATCTCAAATGTAAATAATGGTTTACACGAGTTTATAGTATAACTTTGTATCAACAGAAATAACTTTTCTATGGGAGTGATGTTGTAATTACTTTGAGAAGATATTGAGTTGTATGCTTGATGTCTTACCTTGTTTGGTGAAGTCGGCTTGCTATTTATAGGAAAATATAGCAAGTTGTATTTGGATAAGGTGGTTGTTGACGGTTGATGTCGGAATGTGTCAGAGTATATAGAGATAAATTGAAGATATTCAATTTATCTCTATTTCAACTGTCTTCTACTGTCTTCGTGATTAATGCCATGTTGGCATTCATTTTGCTTGTTCTTCACACAAAGGTAGAATTTGTTCTTCTTGTATTCTTTATCTTCTGATAGTCCAGAACTCCTCCAGAACTCTTCTTTGAAGACTACAGATGCTTCTCATTAGAAGCCTTCTACGAAAATGAGGATTTCTGTAGAATTTAGTTTATACAGAACTACTTCGAAATTTCTGGAGTAGTTCTGTATGCATACAGAAATCATGCGGAAATCTGTAATTCATACAGACTTTCGTATCCTTTCTCTTTTAAGGATGTATCTTATCTTTTCTACTAATACTTAACTGTTTTGTGTTACAATTACATTGTGTTCTAACATTATATTCTCTAGCTTTTTAATATGAAACTTTCTTTCTTTCTTATCATAATCATATTACAAGTGCGTATTCCTTCCCAATATCAGCATTAAGTTTTCTTATTTGTTACTTTCTTTGCAGTTGAGTGGGACTAACTACTTTCAACCACTTTAAATTAAGTTTACTGATACACCCCATCTTTTTGGTCAGATTTGCTTAATTTAGCTAGCCTTTATTGTTATTAGATTTTAATGTTTTGAAAACTTCATTGATTCCTCTTAGATTTATTTTGTTTAGATAGCTTTAAAGTTTCTTCTACACAGTCGTTTGTGATGGTCTACATGTTCTTATATCTTAAATGTTTTGCTAATCTTTGAACATTTATGAGTTTATGATGGTGTCATTGAGATAAATGCCTTCAATTTGAAGGAATTCTTTACATTAAGGTTTGTTATCTATAAGTATTTAGAGTAAATTACACGAAAGGTCCTTTATTTTTTACCTAAATTTTGGATTAGGTCATTTAACTAAAATAATTACAACATACATCCTTTATGTTTTATACTTGTTTCGGAGAAGGTCCTTTGTCACTAACGAAGTTAAAATACGTCTGTTAACTCAAGGGTATTTTTGTTATTTCACAATAATTTATATTAAAACCTTACAATTCTATCGAATCACAATTCTTTTAATGGCCAGCCTTCGCCGGCGGGACAAGTTCTGGTGCCCGTCAATTCCTCTCCACTTAAAATCAAGAATCAAGAACTTTCGACCTAATTTGGAGAAGAAACCCACATTCAAGATCTGGGCAAGTTCTACATATGCCACCACTTCAAGGTTTGAATAAAAACAAACTGAAATCTATTGCTTACTTCGAAGTGTTAAACGACATAAAATTCTTCGATAGGATTGAAATCAGTTTTGCAGTCCTTATGAGTTCCGCAATTGCCCAGAAGATGAGTTTCATTTTATGGTTCCGTTTCCATATAGAATGAAACACAATTTTGATTCCAAATTAAACCAAACCCACCTGTGAATTGTTCGATTTGAATACGTTTCCCATTACCACACAATTTTGAATCTCTCTGATGGAAGCAAAAGGACACCACGCAATTTTGAATCGGTCTCCCATTACCACGTAATTTTTTAATCGATCTCCGGCGGTTGGTGGCGGAGGAACGATGTAAACCTGGATGTCGGCCTCGGCTCCGGTGATGACGGTTGTGGATGACTGTTTGATGAAGATGAAGCTCTGTTCCGATACATAGCCAACGATTTGATCAGTGGTGGTAGCAAGTTCTATGGAATCACATTCTTGTGATGGTCAGCGATCTTCTTCTTGCTGTCAATTCAATGAACCTGCTCTTTTGTGTAATTTATTTTTTAGAGTTAATTACGGTTTGTGTCCCTGTGGTTTGCAAATCTTTTTGAATTGAGTCCAAAGGTTCAGAAATTTTCATCTGGAAGTCTGGGGTTTGCATTTCTTTGCTATTTGAGTCCCTGGGTCTAACAGGGTTAATTTTTTCTATTAAATGAAATGGGTATTTCAGTCAATTTGCGCTTGAGGGACTTATTCTGTAATATTTTAAAAAATATAGACTGTTTTGTAATTTGTTTAAAGCTATTAGAATTTACAAATATATAAAAAATACTCATCTATCTCTTCACAATAATTAAAATAAATTCCCCATTCTAATTAAAATAATTAAAATTTAAACCCCCTTTTCCCCTTCCCCCACTCCCTAGGGTTTCTGTTTCTCCACCTCTTTTATCAATGGCGTCTAATCGTTCTCGTTCATGCAGATTTTCCACCAAATTTCGGATCTTGCGTTCTGTTTCACGGCGTTTGTTCGGTGATCGATGGATGACACGGCAGTTATGGATGGATTAGATCGATTGTCGACGCTATCGGCTAATCCGTATCATTCTCTCAAGCCTTCCTAAAAAAAGTTCACATTCTTCACGCAGATCCAGTTACACCAACCAAACGCCGAGCGGTCCTCATCGGCGTAAGATCGATCATGGCGGCATCACGGCGTCTACGTGACCTACAATCGCAACCAGGCAACAGGATCTGCATTGATTGTTCCCAAAAGAACCCTTAGTGGGCCTCCGTCTCCTACGGCATCTTCATGTGCCTCGAATGCTCCGGCAAACACCGTGGCCTCGGCATTCACATCTCCTTCGTTCGATCCGTCACCATGGATTCCTAGTCCGAGATCCAGCTCTGTAAAATGGAATCAGGCGGCAACGAGAGCGTCAAAAAATGTGGCAGCGACAAGAAACCGCCTATGCCTGGCGGTGGCGGTGGCGGTGGTGGACTGGTGGTGGTGCTAGGGTTTGCAGTGATCGGGGGAAAATGGGGGTGGGATGGTGGTGGTTTTGAGGATGAAGGAGACAGATCTATGGATAATATTTGAAGCTAATTACAGGAATGGTCCTCATTCTTTTAAAAACTTATAAACTTACATAACTAGTCCCTTAGGTGTATAATGACTGAAATGCCCTTTGACTTAACATAAAAAATTAACTCCGTTAGTCAGAAGGACTCAATTCAAAAAGAAATGCAAACCCCAGACTTCCAGATGAAAATTTATGAACCTTTGGACTCAATTCAAAAAGGCTTGCAAACCATAGGGACGCAAATCGTAATTAACTCTATTTTTTATTTTAGAAAATGACTGAAATACCCTTGATCTAATGGATAATTTAACTTTAATTAATGACAAAGGACCTTTTCCGAAAGAAAGACGTATAAAACATAAAGGATGTATGGTATAACTAATTTAATTAAAGGACTTAATTCAAAATTTAGGTAAAACATAAAGGACCTTTAGTGTAATTTACTCAAGTATTTATCTTCCAACAAGTTATGATCGCATAAATTACACATAGTTGCAAGTGATGTTACCGAAAAATATTACGTTCTATATATATACAAGTCTAATATTTAGAGTAATGTGTTGATGTGTTTTGATAAATATTTTGATTTAACACAAATCAATAATTTTCAAAAACATTACAATACAGATGAACTCGAAGATCATTGTTCATAGTTTAATTAATAAGTGGTTAAGAAATATATAATTCTTATTCTGTAAATAGCTAGTGTATATAAAATTACTGGACTCGTTCTAATCTAGCATGTTCTGATCCCATCCTTTCTAATTGTGGTGAAGCTTGAAAAAAAATATCCAGACATGGTTGTAAGTCACGGGGTCATAAATCAAGGGGGCTGATACTCAATACATATAAAAGATTTTGAAAAAAAATCACGAAAATATACACTACTGGACGAAAATACCACTGGGGCTATCGCTCCCCGGAAAAATGCTAAGCTTCGCCAATGCTTTCTAACGTGACCCAGTTTTGACACCCACTGATAAAAATTTCTGGATACGGCACTGAAAACTACCCACTTATTTACCAGATTCTACCGTCTCCAAGCAAACGCCCTGCAATCACTCCATCCTATAAAACCCTTTTCCACATATTACATCTTCATTTCAAAACAAAAAACAACCAATCATCAAAACCAGATTTCAGCGACCAAGAAACAAAACAAAGCATGTCAACTACTACTGCAGGTCAAGTGATTCGATACAAAGGTAAGCCTTTCAGTCATATCTCTCTCTCTCTGTGTTGGTACCAGTTTTGGTAAACAAGTCGACATGTTTACTATGTTCCGTCGGAGAAGATGACCGGAGATGGATTCCGGCGAACCTTTTTGAGAAACAGACATACGGACGTCAAGAGCGTAACTACGGTCGTCAAGACCAGGACATCAAGACCATACGTGGTGACGTGGCAAACTGTGGTTGGCTCGATGGACCAACGGTCGTCAAGACCGTAGTTGAGTTACTATTTTGAGGGAAAAAAAGTCAAGAAGTTGTTTGGTCCCAAAAACGGTAACATGATCATTCTTGTCTTTTTCCCAAACATAAAAGTTATTAGAGGATATATTCTTGCACATCCCCACATTTATTTTCCTTTATTTGATTCCTTATTTACCTCCTGATTATTAGCTATCATCTTCGATATATATTTTCATTGTTTTCATTGTACACAAAACAATTGAGAATCAATGAAATAAATATACAAATCCAGATTTTTACATGGTACCAGAGCAGGTCACGTACCACTCTACCAAAACAACCAAACCCTAAAACGGTTGACGTTCTCTAAACCACATATCATGGCCGCAAACAGCAACAGTTCCGATTCCAAAACTGAAGGCCTTCATCCATCGAGTTACCCAACAATATGCCCAAAAGATGAGAACAAGAATGTCCCGACGGTTGATCCAAACTATGAGCGATATCAACAATTTCTAAAGATGTTTAACTTGAAAAATACATCAAAAGATGAACATTCTCAATCCATGGCGAATATTGCAGGTAGACGTGGTAAAGGTAACGAATGGGTTGTGGACTCGGGTTGCACCGATCACATAACTCATGATTCAGACTTGTTTCATGAAGGAATTGGAACTTCACAAAAGCTTCCCGTCACCATTCCAAACGGCGACTCTATACCCGTAAAGGGAAAGGGAGCATGCAAATTATCAAATGGAACCAAAATACATGACGTCCTTTATGTTCCTGATTTTACTTTTAATCTTCTTTCAATTAGTCGTTTGACTAAGGATCTGCAATGTTTCGTAACATTCTTTCCCGAGTTTTTTGTGATGCAAGACTTAAACTCGAGGAAATTGATTGGGACGGGTGAGTGTCGACAAGGTCTTTATCGGATGAAGGATGGGAGGAATAATAGGATGGCTATGGTTGCAACCAGTGAAGTATGGCATAAGCGCTTAGGACACCCTTCTTATAGTAAAATTTCATCCCTTGAATTTATTCCTTCCGAAAAGGATACTTCTACTTGCGATTCTTGTTTGAAAGCAAAATTTACTAGAATTCCTTTTTCTAATAGTAATATTAAAACAAAGGAATGTTTTGAACTTTTGCATTGTGACATATGGGGAAAATATCGCAAGGCTTCGTTAACACGTGCGAACTATTTCTTGACAATAGTTGATGACTTTAGTCGATCAGTCTGGGTCTTTCTTTTAAAACACAAGTCTGAGGCAAGCGATTGCTTGATTGGTTTTTGCAAAATGATTAAAACACAGTTCAACAAAAATGTTAAGAAAATTCGCTCTGACAACCGGGGGGGAGTTCACATCAAATCGAATGATGAACTTTTATACCGAAGAGGGAATGTTACTTGAAACGACATGTCCACACACTCCACAACAAAATGGAGTGGTGGAACGAAAACACCGGCACTTATTAGAAACAACTAGAGCACTAAAATTTAAAGCGAAACTACCTTCGACATTTTAATGTATATTGACTGCAACACATATTATAAATAGACTTCCCTCTAAAGTCATCGGTAACAAAACCCCATACGAAATTGTTTATAAGGAAAAGCCGAAATATGATCATATGAGAGTCTTTGGGTGCCTTGCTTATTACCGTAGCACTGAGACGATAGGAGATAAATTTGAAGTAAGAGGGAGACCGGGCATATTTTTGGGTTACCCGGGCGGAACAAAGGGGTACAAAATTTTTGATGTTAAAGATAAAAAATTAATTGTCTCTAGAGATGTAAAATTTATTGAGAACTCATTTCCTTATGAAAAGATTAACTCGAATTTAGAAGAGGAGGACAAAGAAATTTTTGAGCCACCAAACATGTATTATGAGGGCTTAATTGATGAGAGTCCAATTGAAGGTGAAAGTAATAATCAAAAGGAGGTGGAAATTGCTTCTGAGCAAAGTGATGAAAATGAAAATATGCATGACAATTCCTAACCCATGCAAGGTGGGGACGATAATGAGCCAATTTTGGAGCAAGTTGAAGATCAAGGTGGGGTTCACTCTCATGCACAAGAACCACCACCCACCAATACAGAAAGTCAAGAGCCTACAAGGGAGACAAGGAATAGAAGTAAACCTGCTTATCTCAAGGACTACGTTGTTAATCTACCTCCATCCTTAGACCAGACATCGCCCGCGACTGATCAAAGTTCCTCAAGTTGCTCCACGGTACATCCAATTTCTAATTTTATCTCGTATAAGAATTTTACTAATTCACAAAAAGTTTTCTTGGCGGCCATTAGCTCGAACGATGAGCCGAAAATTTTTAACCAGGCTGTGCAGGATAAAAACTGGATAGAGGCCATGAAGAAGGAGATACATGCTCTTGAGCAAAACGGGACTTGGACCCTTGAAGAATTACCGGAAGGGAAACACGCCATTGACTCAAAATGGGTATATAAAATAAAGTATAAGCCAAATGGTGAGATCGAAAGGTACAAGGCAAGGTTGGTGGCAAAAGGGTTTACTCAAATGGAAGGAGTTGACTTCCATGATACATTTGCACCGGTTGCAAAATTGGTTACTGTGCGAACGCTTTTGGCTATTGCAACTAAAAGAAATTGGATTATTCATCAACTAGACGTTAACAATGCTTTCTTGCACGGAGAGTTGGAAGAAGAGGTTTATATGAGAATTCCACAAGGCTTCGAGAAAGAAAAGGAAAACAAAGTATGTCGTCTTAGAAAATCTCTTTACGGCCTTAAACAAGCCTCAATAAACTGGTATCAAAAGTTTACCTCGTCTCTACAAGAAATTGGTTTCAATCAATCTGAAGCCGATCATTCCTTGTTTATCTTCAAAAGTGGGGACTTGTTCGTGGCAGCACTTATATATGTCGACGATGTGATTATTATGGGAAATAACATGAAGAAAATTGAAGAAACAAAGACCTTTTTGGATAAAAAATTCAGCATTAAGGACTTAGGTCCTTTGAAATATTTTTTAGGCATCGAAGTAACGCGCACTCGAAATGGGTTAGTTCTCAATCAAAGAAAATACATTATGGACATTCTCGAGGATAGTGGAATGACAGGTTGCAAACCAAGTGCGATCCCTATGGAACAAAACACAAAGCTAGGGAAGGAAGATGAGGAAGTCCGAGTTGATGCAGGAAAATATCGAAGGCTCATAGGACGCTTATTATACTTGCAAGCTACCAGACCCGACATCACCTACTCGGTTAATATCTTAAGTCAGTTTGTAGCGGATCCCCGGCAGAGTCACATGGAAGCCGCTATGAGGATATTAAGGTACTTGAAAGCCACTCCGGGTCAAGGAATAATTCTTCCGAATAAAGGAGGAACAAATTTGGTAGCATATACCGACTCGGATTGGCTCGGATGTCCCAATACAAGAAGGTCAAGAAGCGGTTACATTTTATTATTAGGAGGCGCTCCTATATCATGGAAGTCGAAAAAGCAATCAGTAGTGTCACGCTCTTCAGCATAAGCAGAGTACCGGGCCATGGCTACCACTGTTAGTGAAGTTTTATGGTTGCGGTGGCTATTGAAAGAATTGGAGTGTGAACAAAGTAACCCGACTCAACTCTTTTGTGATAATTTGGCCGTGAAACACATTGCCAACAATCCTGTTTTCCATGAAAGAACAAAGCATGTGGAAATGGACTGTTATTTTGTGAGGGAACGGGTCGAGTCTAAAGAGGTGGAGCCACTACACATCAACACCAAGTTTCAAATTGCGGATTTATTCACCAAAGCCTTGGGTTCACGACAACTACAATTCTTGCTAGACAAGTTGGGCATTTGTGACCCGCATGCTCCAACTTGAGGGGGAGTATTAGAGGATAGATTCTTGCACATCCCCACATTTATTTTCCTTTATTTGATTCCTTATTTACCTCCTGATTATTAGCTATCATCTTCGATATATATTTTCATTGTTTTCATTGTACACAAAACAATTGAGAATCAATGAAATAAATATACAAATCCAGATTTTTACAAAAGTATTTAACATAAACATATAACCGGATTAAAAATGGTCCCTTAAAATCTTCTTCACAATAACTAGCTCGCATTGCCAATTAACATGATAAATTTTCAGTAAACATATAGCTAATCGAACATGAATATGCCAGTCTTTTGATAAAAGATATATTCATAACACGCTTTTAATTAGAATCAGATGAGAGTCATTAGTCACTGCTCGTCTTTCCTATAGTAAGATTTCTTATCCATCGACCACCTTTGACCGCCAGTCTTCCACTTCCTACCTGTCTAGTTGACTTCTTTGATGTAATAAGCTGGAAAATGTGACCAATCCGCTTTCGCCACCTCACTACTGGTTTTACATGTTCAACTATACTCTTGGAATCTTTTTCTTTCTCCCAAGCACCCGATGTGTTATCATTATCAAATCTTATTGATATGAACGAATCTACAAATAACCCACAGTCACGAAACAGATATTTTAACTTTTTAAATAAATCATTTTTAAAAAGTGAAATAGATATAACATGAAGTATATATCATAGAATAAATCCATTTACATCCAAAAGAAAAGCAACTATTATTTAAGTAAATCATAAAAATAACTATTTTGTGTTGTTTGCCTATATAGATAGTCACAGTCATGTTAGAGTAAGTAATCAATTTATATTTTACTATTCCGATGGTAAACAATGAGTTACACGATTAGAAAAAGTAGTATATCATGATCAGTAGGTAGATAAAAAGATAATTTTGGAGGATACATATTCAATTTGAATTAGTGTCATGAAAAATAAGGAAGAAATTTTAGAGAATACACGAGTATAAAGAGTAGATACTCTGTTGGGCTAAAATTTTATATATTCGTGAGATTAAAAATTGTAATATGATACGTAGAAATATATATATTAATGTATTCTTGTATGAACAACTATAAGTAACTCCTACCAATACAATACAATTTAGTAAAAAAGAAAATAAAGATAAAGATGTTGCTAAAACATTACATCTCACTGGCTTGGTTAATACTGAGAAATCAATTACTACTAGAGAATTAGCACAGTTAAAACTAATCAAACAACAAGTATTGCCATAAATCAATTACCACTGACAGGGTTGATATTAATAAGGAACATAATAATGTTCTCTTTTCTACGCTTGTGAAGAGCAATAATGTAACTGTTCTCCAATCCGCGGATCATTTTGGAGTTCATCAAGAAGGTTTGAACTTTCACGTATTGTTCATGTACATTATAAATTTTCGTTTTCTTAAACTGATTTTATGTTGTTTAGTATAAATTTAATATTAGTTACACTGATGTAACATTGTATCTTTTATCAGGTTATAGGATCTGACTAAATGAGCTGAATATAAATATAGGAAGGAACCCTAAAAATATGTTACGATGATGTAATACTGTATCGTTGTCAGGTTATAGTTTCTGAGTAAATTGCATTGTTACACTGATGTAATACTGTATTTTTCTCAGGCTATAGTTTCTGAGAAAATTTCATTGTTACACTGATGTAATACTGTACCGTTGTCAAGTTATAGTTTTGGAGTAATTTTCATTATTACACTGATGTAATGCTATATCATTACGAAGCTATGAATTGATTCCACAAATGTAAATGGGTTTTGATAGTTTATACAATGTTTAATTTGGTCACAAATATGTAAAATTATTGTTGCACATATGTAACCTTCAATTTTTTTCTTCAAAAATGTACATGAAATTATTGTTACATTTATGTGACCACAGTGACGATAGTGATAAACTGATGATAGACGTTTTTTTTTTTTGTAAATTACGTTTGAAAATGATCTATAACTTGGTCTGGAAATTTAAAATCAAGAGAGAGAGAGAAAGAGTCGGAGAGAGAGAGAGAGAGAGAGAAATTAAGAAAGAGTAAAAAGAGAGAATTTAAATGAAAATAAATAATGTGTTTCCTAAAAAAGAATAAAGCAAATTACAATGTTGTCCTTGGTGCATTAAATGTTATTCAATTTGATTACAAAAAATAACACAATCATTTTCAACCATAATCAATGGTGTAAGATGAGTTTTCCAAGTTTTTTAAAAAAACTTGGTTTTCCATGGAACCTCACCCTATATATATATATATATATATATATATATATATATATATATATATATATATATATATATATATATATATATATATATATATATATATAGTAAAAGATCCGTGTAGACCCCTTATTTTTTGTAGACCCCGTAGACCCCTTATAAAACTCAATAAAACACATTAAAACTCACTAAAAATAAAACTCAGTTTTGTTAATTTAGTTTTTTTATTTGCGATAAGCTTTTAAGAACAAAAAAAGACAATTAAAAAAAAAAGAAAAACGAAAAACATTAAAAATCGAACATTTTAAGACAATGAGTTTTAAAAATCAATGAGTTTAAAACTCAATAAACTCAATAAAACTCAGTGTTGCGTTTAAAACTCATTGTCTTAAAATGTTCGATTTTTAATGTTTTTTGTTTTTTTTTAATTTATTTATTTATTTTTTTGGTTCTTAAGCTTATCGTAATAAAAAAAACCAAATTTACAACACTGAGTTTTATTTTTATTGAGTTTTATAGGGGTCTACGGGGTCTACAAAATTTAAGGGGTCTACACGGAACCCTTCCCTATATATATATATATATATATATATATATATATATATATATATATATATATAGTGAAAAGTTCATTGTAGACACCCCCATAAGTGTAGACAGGTAGACACATTTTTTCACCATTAGATCTCTTGATCTAATGGTTATGATTAATTTCTTTTTTCTTTTTTTTCCTTTTTCTCATTGTTCAGAAAATTTCACATGTGAAAACACATGTGAAATAAAGTAATTTCACATGTGAAATAGGGTGTCTACCTGTCTACACTTATGGGAGTGTCTACAATGAACCACACCCTATATAGTGAAAAGTTCATTGTAAAGATCATGCGAAAACACTTTTTATTGCGAAAACGCGTAAACACATATTAAACCTACATAACTTCTTCATACATTAATGTTTTTTCATAAAATTTGTACCAAAAGTCTTAGAAAGATGTTATCTTTAATTCTGGAAAAAAGTAGAAAAGAATTAACGTTTCGTGATTTTTTCGTGTGCTGCACATGTGCATCATTATCATTAGTACTGCACAAAGACAAATTATCATGCGAAAAAACACTCCTTATGTTAAAAACTTATAAAAAACAATAAAACATTTATTGTACTAATGATGATGGTACATAGTGCACATGTGCAACATAGAATAAAAACATTATACCATCATCGGTCGGTTTCCTGTTCTCCTGTTGGTTTCCTGTTCGCCGGAGAAGACAGAGGTGAGAAAGTGAGAAAGTGACGCCGGAGAACGAGAAGATGGGTGGTTGTGCGGTGGCTGATAGAAACGGAGACAGTGGCAGGGAGGTGCGATGGTGGTCGGGTGCAGTGGTGGTGGGGTGTGGGATGTAAACGAAGAAGAGGGAGAGATGGATTGGGGAAGAAACTAGTTTATAAAACAACCCCACAACCCCTTGATTTTATAGTATTTACAAAACAGCCCCTCCATTTGCCACATCAGCAAAAAAACTAACACCGTTAGTGAAAAACTAACGGTATATCATTTTTTAGACTAAATTGACGAATTGGTATTATTGTAGGCAAATAACTGAATTGGTATTATTATTGGCCAATAGAGGTCAATTCATATTATTTAAATCCGATATCCCTATATATATATATATATATATATATATATATATATATATATATATATATATATATATATATATATATATATATATATAGGGAGAGGATCATTTGAGAACCAATTGGTTTTGAGAACTAAAAAGAACTAATTTGAGCCACATATTTACATGTATCCCCCTCCGATAAATTGTAGTGGTCCCCCCCCTGAAATTTGTGGTTGAGATTTAGTTCTCAAAAGTTCTCAAAATAAAAAGTTCTCATTTGAACCTGACCCTATATATATATATATATATATATATATATATATATATATAGGGTGAGGTTCATTGTAGACACTTTCGCATGTGAAATAGCTCTTTTTCACATGTGAAAGTTTCTAATTAATGAGAAAAAAGAAAAAAAGAAAAAAGAAAATTAATCACAACCATTAGATCAAGAGATCTAATGGTGAAAAAGGGTGTCTACCTGTCTACACTTATGGGGGTGTCTACAATGAACTTTTCACTATATATATATATATATATATATATATATATATATATATAGGGTTATGTTCAAATGAGAACTTTTTCTTTTGGGAACTTTTAAATACAAAAGGATATTTCTGTGTGAAGTGATGTTAGCCTTTGATTTTATAGATGAGTGGTCCAAATCTGGGTAGATCTAATCCAGATGCAAAACAAAAAAAATAAAGCGTGCAAATAACCTAGAGGGTAAAATGGGTATAACCTATAAAAATGTTTCCCCCATCTTTTTTAAACGTCTATAACTTTTTCATATGACATCGGTTTTTTAAAAAAATTTACACCATAAAAACGAGCATTTAGTTCTCTTTAATTCAAGTATACTATTGCTATACTTTTTTTGAAATAAAAAAAACTTTTTTTTAGAACTCGACTATACGTCCAGGTGACGTTTGCGTGATTATGAAATAAAGCATGCGTGATTATTGATTTTGGTGGCAAAATGGTGACAATTGCCTTTTTGACACCATTTTGCTATCAAAACATATTTGGTGGCAAAATGGTGACAATTACTTATGAAATAAAGTTTGCGTGATTATGTATAACTTTTATGTATAACTTGCGTGATTAGGACTTGTACATTTTTTACAACATATTTGGTGGTAAAGTGGTGACAATTGCCCTTTTGACACCATTTTTGCTACCAAAACATATTTGGTGGCAATTTTTTTTAAGTTCGTCAAGCTTGTGTGATTATAATATACTTGCATGATTATGATATTTGGTGGCAACATGGTGACAATTGCCTTTTTGCCACCAAAACATATTTTGGTGGCAAATTGGTGACAATTGTTTTTTTCACAACATATTTGGTGGCAAATGGTGACAATTGCTTATGAAATAAAGTTTGCGTGATTATGTATAACTTGCATGATTAGGACCTGGACATGTTTTTACAACATATTTGGTGGCAAAATGATGACAAATGCCCTTTTGACACCATTCATATCTTGGTGGCAAAATAGTGACAATTGCCCTTTTGACACCATTTTGCTACCAAAAACTTGCGTGATTATCAAGCGTACGGAGACAATATTACCCTCCTTCGCACACTTCTCACGGAATAATCCCTTTTGTACAATAACTTTCCATATACATATATATATAGAGAGAGAACTGGTCTACTACTGTAATTTATTGTAACTTTTACAAAATGTAAGAAAGAAAACGTGTATAAAGAAAGGGCTCTGGCGGGGATCTCTGGGGGGCGGGCTTAGGGTTTTCACCGGAATTTTCTGGTTTTCGATCTCTGTCCGGCGTCTTCATCCTACTTCGTTGCTCCTGCACCTCTAGCATTCCTGTATTCAGCGGTTTCGCCTATCGGGTAGTGATCTCACCGGTGGGTCTTGTTAGGGTTTTCCCATCCTCATCGGTGATCGCATCCTCCGGTGGTCTGAACTTGGTGGAACGAGCTTTCCTATTGGTGTTCCGGAGCTCGATTTAGGTCTCGCGGGTTCCTTTGTGAGATGGGAGGAAAAGAGAGAGCTACGGTAGAATCAGACGGTGGTTGGCAAACGGTCCGCGCCGTCCAATCAATAAAAGACTGACATACTCGTTCTTCATTTCTGGTTTTCCGGCGTCGGTATCGTCGGCTGACCTTTGGGCTGCTGCGAAACATTTGGGGGAGATGTCTGATGCGTACATTTCAAAAAAGAAGCGTTTTAACAATGAATGCTTCGGATTCATTCGCTTTCAGAATGTTGTTGATGTGGGTCGAATGGAAAGGAATCTCAACGCTCTTTTTGTAGGAGGTCACAGATTGGTCGCTAACTTTTCTCAAGTTCCACGACAACCTTCGATGAAACTTCAATCGAAGCAGGGTCCTCCGGTGCCGGAACCGGCGATCAAATCGGTGGTTGTCGGTAGCCAGTCGGTGGACGGAGAAAGGCGCTCGTTCCGTGATGCGGTGGCTGGTGTGACTCAGGTGGTGCCATTGGAGAAACAGGGGGCCCAACAACCGTCGTCGAGGTGGAAAACGGTCTCCATTCCTGACGAGGGAGGTGATTATCCAGCCTCTTTCATCGGGGGTTCCTTGTTGGGGGAGGCCAAGGATGGAGCTTTACTATGTAGTGTAAAATTTTTACGAAACGAATGGGGGGTCGCTGATTTCGACGTTGTATATGTAGGAGGTCTCCATGTCCTTCTTGTTTTTAATCAATGTGACGCGGCTGAGGATTTTCTACATGTGAAGGCTCCATGGTGGCAGACGTACTTCTCCTCCCTGGTTTCCTGGTAGGGTCAGGCGGTCCCGCGCTTCCGTATCGTCGGACTGCGGATTCTAGGGGTGCCTCTGCACTTGTGCGATGATTTTACATATGATTCCATCGCGAAGAGTTTCGGGAGGATTATTTTGCCTTCACAATCATCATGGATGCTTGAAGATTGTACTGGGGGAAGCGTTCAGATCCTCTCGGACTCTTGGAAACCAATCAATGAAACGATCCTCATACTCTGGAAAGGTACTAATTATATGGTTATGGTTAGGGAGGATGAAAAGGCCTGGCATCCCACCTTCCTTGAGGAAGAAAAAATTCCGTCAATGGCTGTGTCGCCGGGGTCCGATATCGCCGGTGAGGAGGTGGACGACTGGGAAGATGAGGAGTCGAAGGAGGAATGGTCGGATGGGGAATCGGTGGAGCTGGTTGGTCTCGGGGGTGGCGCCTGCATGACGGATAAGTGGGCCGGTGGGTGTCTTGAAAAGCAGGTGGAGATGATTTCCCCATGCAATCCTTTTGATAATTTGGCGGCGCACGTGGAAGATACGAGACAGGATGACCCGGTTGGCCCAATCCAATGCACTCAGGGTCCTGCTAATGGGTCAAAGAAGACTTCTGGTGCTGGGCCTCTCAATGACTAGACTAATGATTTATTGGGCCATTCTTCTGCGTCTGGGCCTATTATCCCGGACCTGAATAAGGTCATTTCTTCTAGCAGTTCGCAACAGGTGGAGGAGACTATCTCTTTACCCATTTTTCCTGGTATGACAAATACCTCCAAAAAGGTTTCCAGCGGCGTTAACCTTGGCAGATCTCATCAGGGCGGCGGTAAGATGTTATTTTGGAACTCAATCAATAGAGGTAGAAGGGGCAATCATATAGTACAGTCTTCGAACGGGTCGGCCAAATCGTCGTCGTGGAGAGACCCCTTTTCTCGAGAAAGGCCTCTGCAGACCCAATCGGTGGAGATTAATGAGTTCAATCTTGAGGAAAAGGTTTCCAGTACTATCAAAATTGGTAATTGCGTGGGGATAAACTTCGAGGGTTGTAAAAACCAGGTGCAGGGGGTGATTCAGGGGGACGATATTCTGGGTATCTAATGGACTGTCTTTCCATCAACAGCAGGGGTCTGGGGCGGTCCAAAGTCGATTGGATCAACCAAATGAAGCATGATCATCGGTTAAATTTCATATTCATTCAAGAATCTTGGGCTTCGGATGCGTCTCGTATCCCGATTCGGAGCCTCTGGGGTAATCAAATATGTGAATGGGAGTGTGTGTTGGCCAACGGTCGTTCGGGTGGCATCATTTCTATATGGAACCCGACTGTATTTGCGCTGCGGTCGATGATTAAACATGCCAATTTCCTTATGACTTCTGGTGTATTAGTGGGCTTTCAGGTTGAGATCCACATTCTTAATATCTATGCTCCTCAACCCTTTCAGGAGAAATGTAATCTGTGGGCGGAAATCACTCGTATCATGGAGAATAATGTTGGCTTATGGATGCTTGTTGGCGATTTCAACGAAGTCCGCATTCCTGAGGACCGTTTGCATTCGGCGTTCCACGCACGGGGGGGGGGGGGGGGGCGGAAGTTATCAATGAGTTCATTGATCGGGCAGGTCTTGTTGAATACCGGATGGGAGGTTCCCGTTTTACCTTCTCCTACGGCCAAGGGATTAATTTTAGTAAAATTGATCGGTACTTGGTTTGTGGGAACTTTCAAAGTAGTTGGCCTAATGCTTCCTTCACGGCCTTGCCTCGTATTTGGTCCGACCACAATCCCCTGGTCTTGAAAACTACGGTGGCGGACTTCGGCCCAATTCCGTTCCGCTTCTTCTCTTCTTGGCTTCAGCGACAGGAATTAAGAGGGGTAGTTGAACAAGCTAGTGCTAAGGCAAGATGTACTGGTGCTCCTGATTTCATTCTTCACTCAAAACTAAAGTGTTACAAGGAGGCTATTAAATCTTGGGTTCATCAATTTAAACAACAAGAGGCGATGACCCGTAAAAACCTTGAAGATTCCTACAATTTTTGGGATTCTGCTTCTGAGCTCCGACAATTAAATGACGATGAGTTGAATAGATGGGGGATAGCAAAAAGGGAGCTTGCTGAGTTGGTCCAACGGGCGAATCAGGATATGGCTCAAAAGACTCGGGCTAAATGGGCTTCTCATGGAGACGAAAATTCTGCCTACTTTCATGGGATTTTCAAAGCCAAATGGACCTCTAACCGGATCAACGGTCTCGTAATAAACGGCGAATGGGTAACTGATCCTCAAGTTTTGAAACACCACGCTCACCAGTTCTCTGCTAGTAAATTCCACCGTGATCGTGCTCGGCGGCCAACCATGAATTGCAATGGCATTAACCGGATTTCTGATGTGGAGGCTGAAAATTTAATTGCCCCGTTCTCGTGTGAGGAAATTAAACGGACGGTGTGGGATTGGGCGGAGATAAAGCCCCGGGCCCTGACGGGTTTAACTTCGATTTTCTTAAGCATTTCTAGGGTTTATTGGAGGCTGACTTTAAAGCGATCATGGATGATTTTCATGTCCATGGTAAATTGAGCAAAGGGTGCTCGTCTTCTTTTCTCTGTCTCATCCCCAAGACAAATGATCCCCAAGATCTTGGGGACTTTAGACCCATATCTCTTCTCAGTTGCATCCCGAAGGTGGTGTCTAAAGTGCTTGCAAATCGGGTGAAAGTGGTGATGGATTCGCTCATTTCGGAAACTCAAATGGCTTTTGTTTCTAACCGTAATATCGTGGATGGTCCCCTCATTATCAATGAATTGCTTTCTTGGCTTAAACGATCAAAGACCCAAGCTATGTTTTTTAAGATCGATTTCAACAAAGCCTACGACTCGTTAAGTTGGGAGTTCCTTGATTCTATTTTATTACAAATGAACTTCCCCATGGTATGGCGGAAATGGGTGCGTGGTGTGTTGGAGGCTTCTCGTACCTCGGGGTTGATAAACGGCTCGCCGACAAAAGAATTTGACTGTTTCAAAGGGGTCAGGCAAGGCGATCCACTCTCACCCTACCTTTTCATTATGGCGATGGAGGCCTTTCATTGGATGATGTCCAAATCCGGGTCTATTGGGATTTTCCATGGCCTCAAACTTCCTCATGATGGTCCAAACATTTCACACCTCCTCTTCGCCGATGATGTAATGATTCTCGGGTTGTGGTCGGATAACAACTTCTACAATTTACGACGCCTGTTTTTGAGTTTCTTTCTTGCTTCGGGCCTCCGGGTGAACCTCTCCAAATGGGGACTGACCGGGGTTAATGTCAATCCCTTGGACGTTGAGGCCAAGGCGGGTATTCTTGGGTGCAAAACCTGTGACTTCCCGTTCGATTACTTGGGCTTAAAGGTGGGAGCTAATATGAATCTTAAAAAACATTGGAGCTCCGTTATTGAGACGTTTCGCAATAGGCTCTCCACTTGGAAGGCCAAACACTTATCGATGGGCGGGCGTCTTGTGCTTATTAAAGGTGTGTTGGATTGCCTCCCTACCTATTTTTTCTCCTTATACCGGGCTCCTAAAAACGTGATTAACATTTTGGAGAGAATTCGTTTCAATTTTCTGTGGGGTGGTTCCGGGGAGAAGTCCAAAGTTCATTGGGTGGCTCGGGACCAAGTTTTGAAGTCTAAGGAGGAAGGCGGTTTAGGCCTTGAACCCCTGGAGATGTCGAACAAGTGTCTTCTGCTCAAATGGGTGTGGCGCTTCTACACCGAACCGGATCGTCTGTGGCGAAGGGTAATCTCATCCATACACCATAGGAGAAATCCCAAACATCCTGTTCCTTTTCACCCTGCGATCAGTGGGGTTTGGAAAGCCGTCGGCCGTGCAAAAAATGACATCGAATCTCGGGGCCTCCTATTAGAGAATTACATGTTATTGCTGAATGATGTTTGGGTGTGGACTGGAAACAGTGAGACGAGGTTTACTGTTAAATCTCTCCGAAGACTTATTAGTTACGGCTCGACTCAATCTGACAGGGCGGCCTTTCAATGGTGTAAGACGGTTCCAGCGAAAATCAACATCCTTGTCTGGCGTGCGCTTCTCGATAGACTGCCAACAAAAGACGGTCTTATGAGGCGGAACATCCCGATCGGCAATGGTATGTGTGTGTTATGTGCGGACAGAGAGGAAACTGTGACCCATTTATTCACTGCCTGCCATTTTTCTACCTTGATTTGGCAATTGATTTCGCAATGGTGTCGCATTTCTCCGGTGTTTGTGTTCTCGGTGGAAGACGTTGTTAATCTCCACAAATCCAACGATATCTCGGCGTTCAAAGCTAAGGTGTTGAATACGATCTTCTTAACGGCATGTTGGTGTTTATGGACTACAAGAAACAAGGCGATTTTCGAGAATCAGAGGCCTTCCATTAATCGTGTGCTTGTCGACATTAAGAATTGGAGTTTTATTTGGTTTTCTAATCGATGTAAGTCCCGATCGGTTGCTTGGCACGATTGGCTTTCTTTTTCGTTGTAATGTTTCTTTGGCCTCCTCTAGCTTCTTACTAGTGGTTTTGCCCTTTTAGTTGATTGCCGTTCAAAAAAAAAAAAAAAGAAAGGGCTCTCATAAATATTATTTTATTATATAAGTAAATAAATAAACTTGAACTTGTTTAATTAATAAGATGGCCGGAGAGGATGACAAGTGATAAGTATAGTAAGACGCAAAAACCCCATACCTCCTTGAAGACAAAAGCTCAAAACATTGATCTCTCTCTAGAGTGTAGTATAGACTAGTCCCACCCACCCACCCACCTACCCAACACCCACCGACCAACCAGTCCCACTCGAATCCACTTTTCCCCACAACCCATATTAATGCATGTGCATTTTTTTCTACATCGAAACAATCTTATCTTTCTCATAAGACACCTACTCACTTTTTCTTTTACACGAACGTATATAAATAGTTTGATATTCGTAGTAATATGAAGCTTATCTCTAAGGTTAACCGGGCACTCGAACTAAAGTTTCATCAATATGCCTAGTTAGCAATTCATATATTACCCCAACGTTATTTTAAAGGCATGTTTAGCTAACCATTTAAAAATGACTTATTAAGTTATTGGTTTTTCAAAAGACACCTACTCACTTTTTCTTTTACATCGAAACAATCTTATCTTTCTCATAAGACACCTACTCACTTTTTCTTTTACACGAACGTATATAAATAGTTTGATATTCGTAGTAATATGAAGCTTATCTCTAAGGTTAACCGGGCACTCGAACTAAAGTTTCATCAATATGCCTAGTTAGCAATTCATATATTACCCCAACGTTATTTTAAAGGCATGTTAAAAATAATGTTATTGGTTTTTCAAAAGCAAATAAGTTAAAAATAATGTTGGGCAAAATCAAAAGCACATTTCATTTTAACATTTTTTAAATAGTCAAAAAAAGTTTTAAAAAGCCCGAAAAGCCTGACTTTTAAAAGTTATCGGTTATGAGTATAAACTTGAGTAAATAAACGATTTACTGTGACGCTTGTGAGCTGTTTAGGGTTAACATCCTATAAACTTAAAGTACAAGCTAGTCATGGTTTGAGTCAAGCTTAAACCTAAATTGGACCTAGCTAGTCAAGTAGTTAAAAAAACATAATATAGTTGGTCCTAAGTGGATGTCAGCTGTTAAGTGTTTTGTTGATTTCATATAAAATACTCAAAAAAAAATTCACAAAAGTAAAAAAAAAAAAAATACCCTTCTCCCCTTCTAATACTTGGTATGAACACCATCACTTCCGTCAGGAAAAACAAAGTGATTGAGAGGGAGACCATTAGGAAGGATGAAGATATCGAGTGAGAGAGGTCGGTGTATATAACAAAGTGATTGAGAGAGAACAATGCTGGAAAAAAAAAGTTGGATGTGATAAGAATTTAGGGTGGATGGTGGGTTTGTTTCTTTTTTTTTTTTTGTTTTTTTTTTTTGTTTACCTAAGAGTACTTTGGTTGTCTAAAAGTTTAGTAGAAAGTTAATTTATATTCATTAGAGAGACCAAAACTCTTACGTTTTAAACTTAAGTTGTAATTACAATTACTAGCTTAACATAATGATGAAGATGTATGTCTCTCAATTACAAAATATTGTGTTCAGGCAATCAGGCCTCACTTTAGGCAGTACAAAATAGATTTAGATAGAGGTATTTGATTAAAAAATTAAAGTTATAGTTGATGGAACTAATCCATAATAACCATAATATAAGTATACCACATTTACCGTCCGTGTAAATAGTTTTAATTTTTTGAAACCAAAAAAAAAAAATAAGCCTTAACTCCAAAAAAAATAAATAAATACAAAGATGACATGTTGAATGAGTTCTAAAAATTTGAGGAACTGGATAATTGTGGAAGTTTAGTTTTAATTTTTTTAAACTATAGACATAAAGCCTTAATTCTAAAAAAAAAAAAAATTAATATGACATGACCGTTGCGTGAGGTGTAACAATTTCAAAAGTGGGAAAATTGGAAGTGGTTGTTTGAATTATAGAAAAAGAAAACAGAACAACCATGTGATGTCAAATTAATTAATAGTAACCGGCCCACATTCACCCACCTTCGTGTATACCACCTTCGTGTATATATTTTGATAAAAATGCTAAGGCAACAAAAAAGAAATTATGAAATTATTATTTTTAGAGACAAAAGGCAATATATAGGACGGGTTTATTATATAACACTAATCTTACTAAAGAAAAGTTTAACTATATAATTCTAAGTGTATCTATTGCTTTGATGATCTAATAAAGGAGAGAAAGAAACTCGTGTACATGTTTAAAAAGGTTGTTTTTCTTAAAAAGTTTAGAAAACAATCAGAGAGTGACATATGGTATATTATGATTTTAATATAACGTGTAACTTTTTTTCTAACTAAAAGTGTACAATATCTTAAGATCCCGATATGTTTTACATAAACAAGTCGGTTTAAAGTTATTTAAAATTAGGCATATAAGTTGTTATGTTTAATAATTATTAGAGGATGTGTCATAGTCTAATAAGGATGTTTGTTTATCAATAAAAGTTTAGTCTACAAATAGGGTAGTCAAGATTAGGGTTATTCTTTATATCAAACACGTATTATAAAAGGTTTTGAGCGAGTTTTGTCTAAACGATTTGTGTGTTCTTATTTGATCGGGACCTTGAATTGGTATCAGAGCCAAGTGCAAGCTCAACGTACTCGGAGTTGACACCAAGATCTACAAAACTGCAAGGAAGCTGTTTGAATAGACATAGCCGGATAAGTGATTTAGGGTTGTTCGTTCTACCAAGAAGATCTAGGGTTGAGTAAAGTCGACCATGGAAGATCTATGGGTAAACGATTATCCGAGGAAGATCAAAAAGACCGCCGTCTAGAAGCTTCGAAAGTCGTAAATCTTATTTATCAATTCCGGGAACAAAGAAGTCACGGTTTATCTGCCGCAAGAATCAAAGAAGACAGCCAAACACTCAATCTTACCAGCCACGTGATCAAGATCAAGAATCGACTAAAGTCGGATTGCTACCAAAAGTTCAAGAAAAAAATTGAATGTTTTGATTTCTTTGGGACCAAGGTAGACCTTTTGGTCAAGATCGATCAAAGAAGGAAGATTGTGGTTACGTTCGAGTGGAAGTATACCAGCCAAGAGTTCGCAGGTCTGATCAAAAAAATAAAAAGGAAGAAGCCAACTTGCGCCGGTTCTATTGCTTTGTTCAAGAAGCAACCACATTAATTTTTGGTTGCTTAGGGACAAGGAAAATTCTTTAAGATTCAAGAAGGCATGAGGTTAGTTAAAAAAGCCGTGATTTGTTTTCTTTGATCAGAATAGTGGAGAATAAGTATTAAGGTTCAAGGGAGCAACCAAATTACTTGGTTGTTTAGGAACCGAGACACGACATTTTTTCAGGATCGAGCGAGATAAGTTGCGGGAACCAACCCGGTTTCTACGTGACGAGAGACTGGATATCGAGATAATCGAGAACACCTGGGGATTAACAGAGAGCATACCCGTTAACCAAGCCGTTGGCTCGTGTCAAGTCAAATAGATGCGGGGCATGATCGCTGTGGAAGACCTCCTTGATTCGACTCGTGAATTGAGGGGATGAATGTTAGAGTAATTCACGATCCGACTAGCAAGTCGGCTAAGGGGGTCGGGTTCAAACTAGCAAGACGACTAGGTGGGTTTACTTCAGGGGCAAGTCGGTGCTTTAAGTTAGGAAATTAATTAATTAATTAGTTTGTATCATAATATAATTGTATTAGGGTTTAATAGTCTTGATTAGTTTTTCTATAAATATGGTCTAACCGAGTAGGGTTAGTCATAACAATTGTAATAGAGTTTTTGAATGAGTTTTTTCTATTATAATAAATTGAAGAGTTGGTCCAAATTACTTTTGTGTTCTTCCTGTCTCTTGATATCAATCGATACTTGAGAAAGTAGGAAAAGGGTACACCAATTAAGAAAACAAGATATTATATGTTGAAAGCTTTTTGATCCTAAGAGTTATATTTTTCTTGAACAGCAACAGCAAGAATTTTCTACAAAAATTCACAACTTACTCACCTCTTGATTGTTGATAAATTATATTATCACTAGAAATACATATACATGTGTCAAACATTGTTAAGTATCTCATTATTTTAATAGCATAACGTACAAATAATATAATTCTTTTAAAAATCAATATTTTTATAAATGAAATATAATTTTCAATAATATGTAGATTTTTAATATAAATAGACAAGGGCATGATGATATTCCTGGATGATGAACATCTTTCGACCCCTTCACTTTAATTGTTGGTCGAACCCAATTAATGCTGTATGACAATATCTTCACGACTTGTCCACACGCAAAAAGTACCCTATCCCGAAATTTTTTTTTTAACGGCAGAAATTATATTGGAAAATGAGACTAGCCAGAAGCTAGTCAAACAAAATTACATCGTAAAAGAGAAATTACACCAACTATTCCAATCGATAAACGAGCATTTTCCCCTATGCTTAACCCAAAAAAAGGACCACAACTTGATATAGGCGATTACTTCGTCCAAACGAGAATGACGATTATTAAAAGGCTTTTCGTTTCTTGTCTTCCAAATGATCCAAATAGTTGTGAGGAAAACACAATGAAGAGCCCGGTTTTTCTTGTTAGACTGCCCCCGAGAATTATGCATCGAGATAACCTCTTGAATCGAAGAAGGGATATCCGGCGACACTTTGCACCATTGCAAAACTATGGCCCAAATGGTTTTCACCCTTGGGCAATGAAAAAGAAGGTGATTCGAGGTCTCGTGATGAAGGTTACAGCCCTCACAAGGCGTGTCTAAGGGAACGCCACAGATGGAGAGGTTGGTCTTGGACGGAATTCTATCCAACCCCGCCCGCCACGCAAAAGCATTTACCTTAAGAGGGAGCCAATTACACCACGGAAGAACCAAAAAGACGACCCAAGGGTGATTGATTCAACCGCCGTTCGAACCATTTTAACAGAAGAATCATGTCTTGCGCCGCTTCCGTCATCCCAGCCCAAATAGTCATTGTTATCGTTCCTTGAGAAAGTAGCAAGCAAGCGTTCAAAGTCCAACAAAATAGGCCCAGCAAAAATGGGCAGTTCTGGCCCAGTCCAATCCCAACCGAAAATAGAAGAAGAGGCAGGAGGGAGCCGCTCAGCCACTGTGCAATCCTTTTTTGATTCCAAAAGAAAAAGAAGGGGATACCGATCTTTGAGATGGCCCAGCCCCGTCCAATTGTCAATCCAAAAATTAGTCAACGAACCCGAGCCCACCCAACAACGAATCATGCTAACCACATCCACCCCTAAGGCCTTGAGATCATAAGAAGACTTCAAGATGTTTTTCCAAGGACCCGAAATTGTATGTTTTCAAGGAAAAGAGTTCCAAGCATAGTTGCAATGATGAATGGCTTTGACAACACGCACCCATAGTTTTGACTCATCGTTTTTGAAATTGAAAAGCCACTTCATGAGCAACCCAATGTTCATAGCATGAAGAGAGCCAAACCCCAGCCCCCCCCCCCTCCCCCCTCTGTTTTTAGCCGCACACATAACATTCCACGCCACCTAAGAAATTTTCTTATCCCCACCCGAACAAAATTTCCGACGAAGCGATTCCATAGACCTCAAGGAGGACAAAGGGGCACGAAAGAGAGAGAGGTATAAGTCGGAATAGAGCCAAGGACGGACTTGATGAGAGTGGATCGCCCTCCAAAGGAGAGAACCTTCTCCTTCCAAGAAGAGAGACGCCGTTTGATTTTATCGATAACCCTATCCCAATTTTTGATGCAGTTCATGTTTAGCCCTATAGGGAGGCCCAAGTGCAAGAAAGGAAAGGAGCCCGATTGGCAATGTATAGAGGACGCCAAAATGTCGAGTCGAAGCCCGTCAATCCCAATCACAAAGAGATTGCATTTATGAAGGTTAATGGACAAGCCGGAGGAGAGGTTGAACCAATTGAGCACACAAGAAAGATTTGAAAGCGAGGAGGGGGAGGTATCACAAAGGAAGATGGCATCATCGGCAAAGAAAAGGTGGGAGATGTTTGGCCCATTGTTTGGAAGTTGAATACCATTAACAAGACCCAAGCCTTTAGCCTTAACCAAAAGAATATGGAGGGCCTCCATTGCAGTAATGAAGAGGAAAGGGGAGAGCGGGTCTCCTTGACGAAGGCCTCTAGAAGAGGACAACTCTTTCCAAGGGGAGCCGTTGATGAGAACAGAAGCACGACTAGAAGTCAAGCAACCCCGGATCCAATTACACCAATGAACCGTGAACTCCATAAATTGAAAAACATCGAGAATGAAATCCCAGTTGACCAAATCAAACGCCTTGGCGAAATCAATTTTGAAAAAACAAGCCTCTCGTTTCGTGTGCTTAAGCCAAGCCACAATCTCGTTGAGGATAAGAGGGCCCTCGAGGATCTGCCGATCCTTGATGAAAGCGAATTGGGTCTCGCTAATCAAGGAATCAATAACAATCCTTAGACGGTTGGCCAGGACTTTAGCAATGATCTTGTATAAAGATCCAATAAGGCTAATAGGGCGGAAATCATCAAGGTTTAGGGGGTCATGGACCTTGGGGATAAGAGCGATGAAGGAGGAATTGCAACAATGACTAATGGAACCAGAAGCAAAGAAGTCATCAAGCACGAGTTTAAGGTCTCCACTGAGAAGGTGCCAGAACCGTTTGATGAAGTGGAAATTAAAACCGTCCGGCCCCGGGCTTTTGTCCCCCACACAATCCCAAATAGCCCCCTTTAGTTCAACCAAGGAGAAAGGAGCTTCCAAAGAGGCGGCGTCTAAAGGCGAGAGCTTTTTGAAACCATCCGGAGGGAAAGGGGGACGGGAAGCCAACGGCTCCACAAATCTGTCCGCGAAGTGCTTGGCGGCCTCAGACTTTATGAGGGAGGGGTTGGTAATCCATTCGCCGTTGACAAAAAGCCCGTTGATTTGGCACTTAGAGTTTGAAGAATTGATTATGCCATGAAAGAATCGGGAGTTTTCGTCTCCTTCCACCGCCCACTTGACCCGGGCCTTTTGGTGGAGATCCTTAGCACGGGAATGCTCAAGGTCCAAGAATTCTTGTTTCCACAGAAGGCGGTTATGTTTTTCCCCCTCCGAAAGGCAACGAGACTCCGCTAAAAGCTCAATAGAATCGATCTCCCCTTAAAGGAAGGTTTGCCTTTGAGCCGAGGCATCGATCCTAGAATGATTCCAATCTTTGATGGCCCCTTTGATGTTTTTAAGCTTTGACATAAACTACTTGTCTGGCTTGTCACCCGGAGTTGGCATTGTAGCCGCATTTTGCACTACCAAGTCAAAGTCGTCTGAGTCCAACCAACTATTGAAGCATTTAAACGGACGGGGTCCGAAATCCGCACCAATAGATTTGAGGAGAATAGGGCAATGATCGGACCACAAACGAGGAAGAGCTTGAATCGAAGATGTAGGCCACAAGCTAATGTAGTGGTTACAAAGCAAAATGCGGTCAAGTTTGCTAAGGGAGTTGCCATTTGAAGATAGAAAGGTGAATCGTCAACCACCCATGCTAAGATCGTTTAGGTTCCCGTCCCGAATGAATAGATTAAAATCAGCCGCCTCCGAGGGATTGAAATCAGAATTAAAAGCTCGTGAGTGAATCTAACGACATTGAAGTCGCCTAAGATCACCCAAACACCCTCATTGGCCGACATGATAGAAAGGATTTGGGCCCACAGTAGCCTCTTGATAGGCGCCTGTTTTGGGCCTTAGAGGTTAATGATAAAGACAGACTCGGAACAGCCTCTTAAAGACCCTTTTAATAGCTGGAAATTGTCAAAGCTAGAGGCACATTCCTTAGAAAAAACAGTGGAGTCCCACACACAAATGAGACCACCCGACCTGCCATTTGCATTAGAGGCAAAAAAATCGAAGGGGGAGTGGTTCCAAAAAGCATTAACATCAATAGAAGAAGCATCCGAAATTTGGGTTTCTTGCAGGGCAAGAAAGGACAGTTTGTTTTCTCTCTTAAGAGAACAAATCCAAGAATGTTTATGGGGACATCTTAACCCTCTAGTGTTAAGAGAAAGACAATTCATTGATAACCAGAATTTGAAGCTATACCCGAGCATGATTGACCCAAGAGATTTGCAGCAGAGGAGGGGGCTTTGTGGAATCCAAGCATGTCTCCAATTTCTTCCACCATAAAGGCATCAGGAACAGGAACAAGAGGGGTGGAGCTGTCGTGTTTTTCGTATTGTTCTTCACCGTGGGAGGTTTTTTTTCCAGTCGCAACCCCATGTGAATTGTTCCTCAAGGTGGATTTGAATCCACCAAACAGGATTTGCCCGCTTTGATTCGAGGGAGTGAATCTGGTAGATTTCCCTTTTTTTGGAGGTCGCTTGGGAATGGGGAGGGAAGAGTGATGTTCGGTTTGGGATGGGGAGAGGGAGCCCAGCGAGGTTGAAGGAGTGTTGGGCTGAAGATATGGAGCCGAGTTAGGCCCAGAAGAAGACTTAAAAGGCCTTAACGCATGTATGAGGGGGAGCGGGCCTGGCTGCAAGTCAGAGGAGATCATCTCATTGGGCTTTGGATCCAAGAAACAGCTGGAGCCCAATTGAGAGGAAGGTAAAGTGCTGGACAAGTCAACAAAGGAGGAAGGATTGACGCAGACAGACTCGACAAAAGGGGGGGGGGGGGGTATCTGACAAATTCTTTTCTCCAGCAGGGGGTTAAAGGTGGTACCCTATCATGACAAGTCTCATTTCCAGGATTTTTTGCAGGAGATTTTTCACCAACCCTAAGGTCGAAGGTACCATGTACGGGTTCCGGTTGGGAGTTGTCGAAGGATTCAAAATTTTCCGGGACAGAATCAAACGGATCTAATTCACCCTCTTCAAGGTCGAATTCCGACGAAGGCATTTCCGAAGAGGAATCATCTGGGTCAAGATCATTTGTCGATGACGAGGACCAAGGAGAGAAGGTCTCTTCCACCACCCAAGCATTGAATGAGGTATCATGCCACTTGACGGACACTTCTTCATTGATTAACCTCCGAAGGTCAGAGACGATGAAAACAGTCCCCCTAGAGACATCTTCTTTGTTCTAGCAGAAGTTCGGCGGGCCCGCAATATTACCGAAAGCTTCGCCGATCCGGCTATAGGTGACCTCATCTCTAACAAGTATGGGAACACCGATGATCTTGAGTTTAACCAGACGAGTGAAAGGGATCGGTTGGCCAACCCAAAGGTTTAGGGATTCAAAAATGAGTTTCCAAGTTGCCGACCCATTTTCGAGAAAACCCGTCGCAGCTTCACCGTTGGGGAAGGAGAGGAGGACGTCGAGGCCGCTGACATGAAAGAACTCAAATTCACATAAGCCTTCTGCCGAAAGAATGCGCAGAGAAGGGAGTTGAGATTGAAACAACGGTCCCAAAGAGAGGATTGCAAGAAGGATTCCGGTTTCCAAGTGACCGATTAAGGGATGGTGACAACCTTTTTGGGGAAGGGAAGAATTCCGGTAGCCGCATCTCTGAAGGAGAGAGGAGGGAAGGGATGGAAGAGGAACCCGGCTAGATCATCGGAGCAAGAGTCGGAAGAGGAGGAGGAGGGGGAGGCCTGCAACAAGAGGAGCACGGGGGATATGGGGAAGTACGATAGGGTTTTTGAGCTTGTCGAACTTTGCGAGCTTGACACCGAGCTTTTTGTTCCAGAAGATGAGGTCGTTCAGTGTCTTCTCCAATGCCATATAGTTCTTGACATCAAGCATTCTAACGAAACCAAAACGGTCGGAAGAGAAGATTTTGGGTTTGACGACGAATGCCTCGGCAACCAACCCATATGGTTGAAAAACCGTCCACAGGTTGGAGCTTGAAACATCATAGGGGATGCCAGAGACGAAGAATGTAATGGCGTCATCGGATTTGTTTAGAAGGGGGGAGGATTTGGAATTTCTTTGACGGTGTTTTCTGTTGTGTGCGGTTTCTCATTCTCCGGCAGGATCCGGCGGGAGCAAATTTTTAGAGTTTGTCTTGAATTCTAATAATCTTATAAACCTACCTCCCGAATTAGGTTGTACCCTTCTTGGTTGGTTAATGGGTTAAAACTAAAAATGCACATTAAAATTCAAATAATTTTAAAAGCTCCTTTAAGTGTTAATGTTCGGGTTGGCCGAGCCTAAACACGATTGAACAAATCTCACGTAACTAACTCAAACTTTACGTTAATACGACGAAAATCTGTGCTATCATTCCCATGAAGTGGACCACTTTGGTCCCCTATTCATATCTCGATTCTTTTATACTGTAAACTATTTATATTGATATAAATTATAATTAATATAATTATAATATATAATATATAACAATAGTTATGTATTTTTTTTATCATTTTTATTTGAAATACGGATAGATATGGAGAATGTGTTGTAAGGCTTTTCCAAAAATAAGAAATAATTTTAGAAAATTAATAATATTAGTTAAATTATAGAAATGAGAATGCGAAATCTACTATGAATGCTCTTAGGGGGGACGGTATTGTGTTCGGTTTGGGTTTGTGGCTTCCATGGTTCCAAGTGGCAACGATACCGCCTGAGGCGGCTCCAAGCCTCGCGGTTATATTTTGGGTGATTTTCGTTTTGTAGAAGCCACATGAAGCCGAATGCTTTGGTGTGTGTGAGTTAATTTTTCAATGCTTTTAAGCCACATGAATGGGGACCAACCATACCATCTCATTTTGAAGTTCAAGACTTAAAAATCATACTTCCTGCATGTCCAATTATTATTGATTAAATTTTTTCAAGTCACATGGCTTGAGATCAACCATACCCCACCGTTATCGAGTTATCGTGTAATGATAATCTCCACCATTTTCAAAAACATAATTTTAATGTCATTATGAAATTACAAAATCGTCATGATCAATGCAATCATTTCCTATGTATGAAATCCATAAATATTGCATCGTAATCATCGTATGGGACTACGATTACAAGATACGAAACTTGGATCTTACTAAATCCATCATAATCCCTTCACCCCATAAAAAAATAAAAATTCAAAATGAAGAATTTATTTAATATTCTAGAAATAAGTTATAAAATAGTCTACGACATTTGTTGTTTGACGTTTGTCAATATATTAAATAAATCATATAATGTTATAAAATTTATAGGAATTTCTTGTAAAAACAGTTAAGTATAAAAGTATAGATGAGGATTGAAATCTTGAAGTCCGGCTATGAACAGTTTGTTTTAAATTTTACTAAATTAGTAACCCGTATACTACACGGGTTAAATAAAGATTTATAATATGAGATAACTGTAAAAAAAAATTAATAAGAGAATTCAAAATTATGAATGACATAATTCTTTATTATTTTTGTAAAGTTTGACATGATTGAATTTTTATTAATTTTGAAAGAAAATTAATTTGAAAATTTTGTTTTTAAATTTGGTAAGTTTGACATGATTATATTCAATATTTAAGATACGTATTAAGGTTGATTGTGGTGATCCCGAGTAGAAAAACCCTAGATGGACACCCTAGAAAGAAACCATATGGCATCTGAGTTAGTGCTTTAATAGAAGTAAAGATTACGATTTTATCTTTAATCGTTAAGTTTTAGTAAGGTAAGACTTTTAGACTATATGTGACAATGAACCCCACCTCTTAAATGATGATGGTTGAAGTTCCACCGTGAACAAAATAGTCAATCCTATTTCAACAACACACCTTAGTCAATCCTATTTCGCTATTGTATATCTATTTACCCATGTATGTTTTGTTTGTGATTCTCTATCCGAGATACAATAATACATATTAGTTGTTATACGTTTAATTAAGTATACTTTTTTAATGGCTAAACATTCCTGTTTCTATGTCTCAATTGAGATGAGAACTTAACACTTTTAACATGATTACATATGTCTTTACCAGTACTAAGCTAAACTAATGGTTTTGAAATTAAGTATAGATTGATGGATTGATTTTCAAACCTCAATTTACGAGAAAGGATATGTTGTTTTAATAATAATAATAAGGATAATAATAAATAATAATAATGATAATAATCTTCCTACTCTAATAAACAATTACAATTGTTGACACTTGTCAACACTAGAATCATTCTCACACAAATTTTCCCTCTCAAATCTACTCCCTAATAAATTCTTTTTTTAGAAATAATATCCCTTATAATCATGATATATTTTTATTTAATTATATTTATGAATTATGACAATTATATATTAGTTTACATCTAATTTTTATTTAAAATTCTTTTTTAAACTATTATTATTTTCATTTAATAAATATTTAAAAAACTTATAAAATAGAGATTTATTTACCGTGTTTTACAAATATAATTGAGCAAATCATATTTAATATTATAATTAATGAATAACTAATATTGTTTTACAAATCCAATCAACATTGTGGATGATACTATTTATAGAGAAATCCGTTAACGATAAAATTTATGTTCTTAATATCCAATATTAAATAGTTTTTCTATCATATCAAATGATTCATGTTCATTCAAATTGGAAATTTTAAACATCATGACTGATACAATTGTACGTTTTCTAATATATACCAAGATAAATATTTTTTTTATTGATTTAACATTATAATATTCTGATTATAATTTAGACTTTAAACTCAACAATTAAAATATGTTCATTATAATTTTGATAAAATTTTATACTCACCTAACTTTCTATCGAGACTTAAAGTCTCAAGTTTGTCAAATCATAAGTTAGTGTTAGTCGCTATTCAGGGTTGGATTGTTTTTCTAACAACCATTTTTAAAGATGATCATGTTTATGTTGTATTTTTTTTCAAATATACAAGTAGAGATATGCTCTAAATATTTTTTTATGAAGAAGATAAAGTCACCAATCCCATATTATGAATTATAACTTTATTAAATGTAATATATATATAGGAAGAGGATCATTTGAGAACTAATTGGGTTTGAGAACTAAAAAGAACTAATCTTAGCCACTAGTTTATATATATGGAAAACCCCCCCATGAATTTGAATGCTTCCCCCTTGAAAATTAGTGGCCCAAATTGGTTCTCAAAAGTTCTCAAAAGAAAAAGTTCTCATTTGAACCTAACCATATATATATATATATATATATATATATATATATATATCTTAATCCTAATAAAGCAATAAAAATTATGCCACGTGTCTCATTTATAAATGGTCCACATCACCATCGCCACATGTCAAGCTCACGTTAAATTACCAATTTAGTAAATCATCAATTAAGATTAATTACCAATTTTGTCTAAACTAAAATTTTCATTTTAAAAATTTGATAAAATTAATGTAGGTTTGATTAATTTACTCAATAATTTTAGTTTTTTTATAGAAAGTAATTAAAAAATTGTCAAACATAATAAATTTCTTAAATGTATTAAAATATTATTTAATATATTATAAATTTTTTATATCAATTATAATTTTCAAATTTCTTAATCATTATTTTTTTTCTTTGTATATATCTAATATTATTAATCTATATTTAGCCCGTGTAGTACACGGGTTACTAACCTAGTATATATATATATAATTTAAATTTGATCATCTAGATATTAAGCTTGCACAATTCCAACTGGTGTAAATACCTATCGGGTTTTCCGAGGATTCGTCGGTCGCTTACGGAAGTTGATTTTTTTCTAAAATAAACTCAACTGGTGTAAATACCTATCGGGTTTTCCGAGGATTCGTCGGCCGTTCAAAAAAACTCGATCAATCCATTTATAATAATTGTTATATAATGACCAGATATTTAAAATCAATTCAATCAAAATAAATATTACGAAATTGTTGGAGCAATAAAATAGATATTTTTCATATCTATTTAATATTTTTATTTTAAAAGTAGCGAATTATTAGATTTGTATTTTAATTATATAACTTTTTTTTTAAAAGTTAAAAATTATAAGTTCTCATTATATAACATAAAAACAATATACATATATAATGGAATACATACCGTCTTGACTAGGTGATGTATCAGCATCATCTTTAAGATTGATCTTGTGTTTCCTGGTCTTACGATGAATCAAATAATCGACAGCAAACATCTTAGTCACCACCATGAACGGTTTCGAGGGTTTGCAGGTGCTGCTTGTGTAGAGACGAAGACCTCCACGACATCGTTTTGCGGCAACCACGATAAGCCTTTCGTACAAACATAAGGGGCATACCCCTACAAAGACTTCATCTGGATGGAAGTAGCAGTAGCAACCATCCTTCTCCATATGACTGATCCACTTAACTGTCTGTCTGTCTTTCAAATAGATAGATATATATGATTGAGATCCATCTCTTCTTTAAAAACATATATATCTTTATATATAAAGAAAAGTGGCTGGAAAGTTGTAATCAATATGGGGAAAAGCGGCATATGTTATGTCTCAAATTTTGTAAAGAATTACTTTAATTTTCCATTGCAAGCCAAGTTTAAATAATATTTTACATTGTGCTTTGTTACTTTTTATTCGTAATTATAAATGTAGAAAATATGTTTACTACGAACTTTTTTATTCCTTACTTTTTGCAATTTAAAATAAATATAATTAACTTTTCTAGTATAGGTTGAAATAAACTCGATTCCTTGAAAGTTAAAGAGAACGTAAGACTGATCTTAGAAAAAGTAATGAAGAACATATTTTATAATTAACTTTCCCAATATAGGTTGATATAAACTCGATTCGTTGAAAGTTAAAGAAAATGTAAAACTGATTTTAGAAAAAGTAGCGAAGAACATATTTTATTAAATTGGAACTATTATAGAGTATAAATGGAAACATCTCGTTAAGAGTGAAAAAAAAAGTGAAGTTACGGTCTTTGTTCCTGTCTCCTCTTATATATAAACACCTCTACACCGCATTCGTTGCTATCCAAGATCTAGACCCATTGCACCTTCTTCAGTTGCTTCCTTATCTATTCTCACATATCTTCCTGTTAGAGCATTTTCTGAGTGTCTAATGCTAGGTCTTAGATGTTTGTGTAATAGTTGAAATTTGTCTTAGAATTCTCCACGAACTGGGCCAACAAACCAGCAAGCGTACCGGTGGTTCGCTGGGTGGTCCTGGTTCGTGGGTCAGTAGGTCTATAAATAGTTCAAGTCTTTGCTAACACTTGAGAACATAGTATTAAGTGTGTGTGTGTTGCAAGGTGTTCCTGTCTGAGAGAATTCTGAGTGTGATCTTATTGTTTGTCTTGTATTCGAACTTCAAATCAATATAAGATATATTTAGAAATGATTCATCGTGTCATTGATCATGTTTGACGCATTCCATAATTAGAACGTTCCGTGATAGCTCTAACAAGTGGTATCAGAGCTGCTTCGTTGTTTTATTTGATGTTTTTGTAAAAAACCGAGCGTTTTTCTTAGATTTCGTCGCTTTCTGTGTGTTTTTCTGTGAATTCAATCCTTATAAACATTTGTCTCACCTTGTTACACATCCTACTAGTCTCAGAATCCTTGAAATCCACCAAATTCGAAAAATATGTTGATTTCAGTCTGGTGCGGGAATATCAGCATCAATAGGAGCCCCAGGGGTTGTGGCCCTAGCAGTAGGCTTAGTCTTTCTCTTCCTCTTGCTGGTCCTGGTAGAGGAGGAACTAACAATCGAGTTTCCTTGTGTTAGATCGGTGGCATTGGCAGTGAGAGCTTGTTGAATTAAATAAGGGAGGACACCCGTCACTTGATGTACAACTTCCTGAGCCACCCGACGGTCGCGACAACGAATGCGACGATCCATGCTGAGAAAAAGAGAATCAATCATGAGACAATGGGTACATTAGGGTGAGTGAACGATTAAAAATCATAAGCAACTGATTTTGATAAATCATAGAATACCAAGAATCATAGGATAAAACCATAAAATCACTGACACGTAACACGAGAAATTAGGTTGAAATCCATTTAGGACGTAAAAGGTTAAGTGTGTGACAGTGAGATGGTGTAACTCAGATTATCATAGGTTACTGAAAACTTTACATACAACGCGTAAAACATGAAATCGAATGATTTTCAAAAAACATATGGAATGGCCCTTATTTCCCAAGTGGAAAACTACAACCGTGACTGATCAAAGTAAGATCCTAGTGTTTGACATGCTTTGGCCTAATAGGTTTTGGCACTCTCATCAGGGCATCCCAGGTGAGCGTCCGGGTCCGTTAATTCGAAATTATACGCAACGCTTTTCTAGTCCACCCCGACTACCGGTGCTTCCACCCTTCCAGTTATTAGATATCAGTAACTAAGGCCCCGTGTCTGACGAGATCATAAAATCGGAAATCAACATCCTAAATGATACGAAAGGCACCATTTCTAAGGAAAGAGGCTAGGAAGCCTCAAGTGATTAGTGTACGTATGTGTGTTGACCGATACAAGCAAAGGTAATGATAGAAACATGCATAATTAAGAAGCAGTTAATGGACATATAAATCATATAGGCATGCTATGCATGAGGCACTCATGCAGGACACCTAAGGCATAAGTCTAGGTCAAGCCGGTTCTAATAACCTAGATCCCTATAGCCGTGGCTCTGATACCAATCTGTCACACCCCGACCGACGGCAGAATACGTCGGGGCATGATGATTGTCTAGATGCACACAACACTAATTAATGTTGCGATATTCTTAATCAAACCATTTCATATAATATAAGCATTCAATACAAAACATGATATAATTCAACGACAATGAAAAATTTTAACTTGTTTAATTAGGTCACACTAAGTCCACATGCGGCCCTATGGTGTCATCAGTCATGGCAAAACATCATCAAACTGCAATATCTGCAACATGTATAAAATAAAGGTCAACTACGAATAGTTGGTGAGTAAACATAGGTTTAGTGTGATACATAGATTAAAAACATGCGGGCCAACATGATAATTGTGATCGAGTATGATAAACCATAATGATATAGAGCACATAAAGGGTGCATGATCCAACCCTGACCTCAAGGTTTCCAATCACAAGGTGCCACACGCGAGGCAGGCCAAGTGGGCTTGTCAAGCCAATAGATCTATTACCGTAACCCCGAATTTTTAGAGCTAATGTCAGGCGAGTAATGATATCGAACATGATCACAACCAATCATAAATAAATAAACAAGTTCACATCCAAGAATACACGTAATCACATAGAATTCGCATGTAGTTTTAGAGTAAAGAATATCAAGTAAGGGTCTTGAATATGATACATGTTGCACCCACAAATCGTTTAAATAAAGAGGGGCTATGAATACTCACCTGATGAGGAGAGAGAAAGGAAATGGAGACACTACGACTCAAGACAAATAAACCCGCAGATGAACTCGACAGCTAAACCGGATGGAGGAATACACGAATAAATAATTAATTAAATAAATAAATAACAAATAAATAAAATAATTTCACGACACAAATGACTCGACGAATCGTTGGTGATTTAATTGTAGTGATAACGTACGTCGAGGTCACGAGATAGGTTATTCCTAATGCTAGGCATACGACGTCAAGAATAAATAATAAAACTATTTATTTTACGACGGATCAAAACATTTTTTTTATAATGGAGTCACATATTTCACAATTATCATGCCAAATATTAACCTAACACTAATCTAATCATAATCTATTTCATGAAAATCATTTATTTTGACCCAAATCCTAATTTAACTTTATCTAACAATTAATTATCTAAAAATCAATGACTTTGCATGTAAATAATCCATAACAAAATATGATCATGATAAGTCGAGTTCGATTATCCTAAATCCGT